>VXBA01002838.1:5691-239464 GCA_013399895.1 Serilophus lunatus | reverse complement strand
TTTTTTTTTTGCCATCTACTGCAAGGCTCTGAAGGCCCCTAGTACTGTAGCATAATCCTATTGGCTTCTATCTGGTTGTGAAGTACATTAAACATTGCTGAAGAAAGCGAACACTGCTTGGCAACAAGATGATTCCTAGATGCTGGAAGAATTCCCTTAAGGGCTGCTGGAAGCGCACAAGGCTTGGAGCATCCTGAGGATGTGGAGTGATACAGAAGTGTGCTGTTAAACCATGTTTGTACCCTTATTTTCTCCTGAG
Organism: Serilophus lunatus; assembly: GCA_013399895.1. Classification (NCBI taxonomy): domain Eukaryota; kingdom Metazoa; phylum Chordata; class Aves; order Passeriformes; family Eurylaimidae; genus Serilophus; species Serilophus lunatus. The sequence goes on along the minus strand of VXBA01002838.1, from coordinate 239,205 downwards.
TTAAAGGAAGTGCAGAGTGCTGGGTTAGATTCCTTGGTAGCAAGAAGGAACTGTGCTAGCTTCTATTAATGCACGAGGTCCACTCTGGAAAACCACATAGGAAGTCCTACTCTTGAAAAGAGGGTTTTTTCTGCTCTGTTGACATCAAAGTCTGATCTATCTGATTTTTGTCTACTGTTTGCAATAGTCCTTCTTTGTTCCCTAAGCATTGAGTGTTTTTAATGTAAACATGCTCTGGCAATATTACAATTAAATAAGTAAGAGACAAGTCAGGATATCTTAAACAGTATTGATATTGCATATTTAATTCAAAAGCTTGCATGTGCATTTAAAAGTTTCTCTCCATACCTGCATGCCTTACCAGAAAGAGCTGTGTTGCAGTAGGAATGAACACCATTATCTAGTGCTGACTAAATATTGATGTGTTATAGCAGTTTATTTTTAAGCCATTTGGGATGAATCCCCAGCCAGTGTAAATTGGCCCACATTTAAGGCAACAGAGTGAAGCTGATTTATACCAGCTGAGGCTGTGTCCTTATGCCCTGTTAAAAGCTCAAACTATACCAAAATTAGTGAGTAACAGGGCAAGAATTACAAACCCAGGCAGAATCTTTTTCTATTTTTAACAGAAAAAAAAACACACAACAAAAAACAAACCAACTCAAAAAAACCCCAGTGATCTCATTTCAATACTAAACCGAAGTTTCAGTAGTATTTAAAATGTATACAAATATCTCATAGCTAGTATTTAGACTAGGAGGTAGATGTCATATTCTAACAACAGTATAGTGTGGAATGATGCTAATGGCAGTTGCTAAATACACTTATTTGCCTGTTACACAGGACACAAAGGAGGGTTATAGCAATGACAACCACAAGAAGGTTTACAATATTCTTTTCTTCTTTAGCTATCCTATGTTATCTGTCTTTCGATGCATTTCTTCTAGAAGGGCATGATGGAAAAGTGTCAAGAAGTAAAAAGATCAGTAATACAAAACTTCATGTTTACAAAATGTTAGCTTTATAATTAAAGGCATCCTCTGTACTTTAATGGAAGCATTTTGTACTTACAATTTAACATTACCTGGCGTTACTGAGAAAGTAGTGGAAATTCCAGGTGAGGTGATTCAGCAAAATAGGGGTCAGAAGAATGCAGCTTTCTCTCTGTCTCTCTCTCTCTCTCTCTTTCTCTGTTGTTCATGCTAAAAATACCAGGGCATATGGCAGCATATTTCAGCATCTTAACATACTAGGTTCCCTTGAGGACAGAAAAAAAGAGGAAACTTGTGCTGTTGAGCCAGAAATAAGATTACAGACCGGCGCTGCCAGACTGAATGCTGGCAGCAAAGCCGTTAGTGGAGTCAATGTCTTACTTTGCCTAAAGGTGTTTCAGTGATATTTAATGAGCCTCCAAGAAATGGAAAGCAAAGCTAGTGAGAATGAGGAGTGGTATACGCATTTTTATAAATTAGTATTCATTGCAGGTAGAGGAATTACACATATTGCATTAGGGTATCCACTGCTTGTATATGCACCTTCCACTTTTTCCTTGTGACTACTAGGGGTCACTCCCTGCTTGAAATAATCAAAATGCATATTATAATTACACGGTTTTCCAATATCCATACACAGCAAGTACAAGATACTTACATGTAAGTACACTGTATTTACCTATATTTTTGCATAGTTTTTAGTGTGTACTTTGTGCCACTTAATAAAAAGCATTACTCGTTCTTTTTCTTGTTGTTGTAGTTTGTTTTTCTCTATTGGACAGCTTATTCAATTAAAGTTGAAGTAGCTGGGATTTTTGGTATGTTCATCACAGATTACCAGTTCCTAAGAGTGTAGAGATTAGATATTTGGAGGAGTCTGTGTAAGCGGTGGGGGAAGCTGCAGCGTGAACATGAAGTTTTAAATCACCTCCTTGATTAAGAAATGCAGTATCAGATTTATGATGCTAATTTAACAAACTTACCTTTAAATTGAATGGAATTGTAAAGGTAAGAACTCCATTTTCCGTTTGGTAACACTTTACAATAAGTGGCACTAAATTACACTATAACTGCTATGTTACAGGGAATTACATGTAACTACACTGTAACTGTTGAAAGAGCTACTGTACATGTGCGTACATGGTAACTTCAGTGCTGTTACAATCATGAATTACATAATTACAGATGATTCTGTCCTTTCTTTTCATTGAAATAGTTATATATATATATATATTATACCGCAATGAAAATACACAAGATGTTAACTTTCATGTCTTACTCAGAAAAGTTGTTTTTCTTCGTATATTCCTTTATAGAGGGAGTCTCAGTGCAAGACAAACCATCCTTAAGCAAGTGTGGAAACTTTTTGAAGTGTTCTAGCTTAAACTGAGCCTCAAGTTAAACATCAGGTTCCTTTAACTGTCTCTTGGTTTGTCAGACGACACTAAAAGAGTGGGATGATGCACCCCTTGTCTTCTGATGCACCACTTTCTTGTTCAAATCATGAGAATGTTCTCGAAGCATTAAAAAAAAAATAAAATCTACATCAAAAAGTTAAAAAATAATCAGCAATAGACACTGTAAACAGTACACTGGCAGAAACTAGCTACCTGGTCTTGAGAAAACTACTCTGCAAGTAAGTGTGGGAGAGGATGTCACGTATATTTTAACAAAGGTGGTTCCTATTCAGAGCTTCCATTTTGCACATTTGCTGGATCTCTCACACCATAGTAAAAGTATTTTTTTCAGAATGGGAACTTGGACAAAGGGAATGGACAACTGGCTTTTAGCCTACTTAATGTCATTAGTGTTTAGCCACGATTCTTCTTACAGAAGAGAGGGATGCCTCTTTGCACCTAGTGTAGTTAAACTTCATCCCGTGAAGACCAGACAGGTCTGCAAAGTGCTACCCTGGTAGAATGCTCTGTGTGGGGCTTTTCTGTGCACAGATGCAAGGGACATCACCAGGTGCAAGACAATGGAAGATCAACTGTGTTAAAAAGGAGCACGTGTGAGAAGTTTTAATTGAAAGCCAATGAAAAAAACTATTTTAACAGTACAATTCGTATCAGTACAATTTATATCTCTTTTTTTTTTTTTTTTTTTTTTTTTTTTTTTTTTTTTTTTTTTTTTTTGCCAAGTTGAAATGCTGTTTCTATGCCATTGGAGAAAATGGTTTGAAATGGTTACCACAAGGCTAGTCCTCCTTTTGGAGGTCCTACCTGACCTTGGTAGGGTATTCAAGCAAGCTGGAGTCAGGAAGAATGAAAAAAGGCATAAGCACCACACAGGTGAGCAATTCTACTTGAGCAAACAAGGCTCTCATCCAGGGAAGCACTTATCTTTAAAGCATTTGACTAGTGCCTTATGCTCCAATGGAACTTCTCTGACACCTGAAGCTGACTATGTGCTTGAAAGCTTAGTTGAACTGGGCCTCAGGAACTGAAATAAAACTTTGTGGTAAGTGATACTGTACTGCAGCTAATGTAACTTACTGCTGTGACAAGGACCCATATTTTTGGTATCAAATTGAATTACTTCCTTTGCCAGCCTTTCACATGTGTATGTTTTGAAAGACATGAATATCTTGTAAACCTATACTAGTTTTCAATGTGTCTAGTAGCACCTACCTGGTTCTCTCAAACTACCATATTATATTAACATATTATTGCATTTTTCCACAGATGGGTATGGAGTCAACTGTAAAAACAAGCATGCAACCACATCAATGCAGACTTATTTCTTTAAAATGTCATACTGTATATGATTTATTATGTTAACACTCAACCACATCATATTATTTATGTCTGTATATTTTGAAAAAAAGTGCTGCTTTGATTGACGTCACCTTTTTTTTTTCTTAGAAATTAACAAAGATAAATGCTTCAACAAAAACAATTAAAATACTCTAATATTGTCCTTAAAAGGTTTATATTCTTCTGATAAATAATGTGACACAGCACCTTTATCTTCCATTTTACCATACTACATGATGTCATATTCCAAACTCTCCCTTCCCCACACAAAAATAAAATCCCAGGAGAAAGTCCTTTACAGCAGACCATCACGCTTTTATGCTTCACAAACACATCAACCAAAGAGAAATACTCTTTTGTCAAAGGTGCAACACGTAGGAGCAAAACATGCTCCAGCTAGGCTAACTTGCATTCTCCAGTGTAGAATCATTTCCAAGAGCTGTTATGGCAACCTTTTCATTTCATTGGAAGAGGAAATAAGCCAATGGGCTTACAGTGTTTTGTTGTCATATTTAAGAGCATGTGATTTTTTTCAGCTGTCAATTACACAAAAAAATTTCAGAAATAATCCAAACAGAGACTTTCACTGTGGAGCTAAAAGCATGGCAGGAATTCTCTATCATTCACGGTGACATAAGTTTGTACCTCACAAAATGCATAGACAGGAATTTAATATAAAGAATTAGTCCATTTACTGTATACACAAAACATATATCTTTTGTTTTAACACTTCTATTTTTTCTTTTCTTTTTTTTTTTTAATTTTTATTTTTTTTAATTTTTTTTTTTTTTATTTTGGCAAACCAACATAGAGAAGCAGCTCTGGAACTGCCAAATTAAAAATTGAGAATTTTAGCAACTCAATAGCATTTTTTAAGTATAGTAATCAAATGTGGTTGTAATTTAAAACCTGAGGCTGTGCACTGGTTGTTAGCTTAAAACTACCTTTCCATATAACATTGTGCTTCCATTGTATAACAAAGAAAAAATTAACAAGAACTAGAAAAGTCTGCTGCTGAACAGTGCTAGGACATACAGACAAAAAAATACTAATACATGTTATCTACTCAGAATATTGATTTGAGTCATATCTAAAGGAATGGACATTAGAAAATGCTTACTCGTGACTGACTCAGCTAATGCCAAAAAAAGTTGAATATGTATCAAATTATGTTTAATTGAATTTATTATATGCACTATATACACATACTAAAATGCCTTGCAGTTGTGTCCCATGAACACTTCAGATTTGAGTAGGCAGGTGAGTTCATGTTTAGCAAATAAATTATAAAAACATAAGTTACTGGAAAAGCTCTCTAATCTTTGTGATTTCAAAAGCCAGTGAAAGGGCAGGATAAATTGTCTCAAATGAAGCACTATTATCTAACTTTGCAGAATCTGTATAGCTATTCAGCATGTTTTCACCACTGAAACATGGCATTATTGTTAAGGTACCATTTAAATTACAACAAAACAAAGCAAAACCTCCCAAAAATTCACTAGTCTGGTGTTTTGTTTTGTTTTTTCCCCCAAGAAAACCAAACATACAGGAAACTATACTAAACAGATCTCAAAATGTGTTTCCAAGGGCATACGTTTCAAAAACAAGTTCCTTTTGAATTATAGATAGACATGTATAAAACATTCTTTGTAAACCTCTAATTTTAGACTTAACATTTTCTGTAAGTAAATTAGGACCTTACTTAATAGTATGTGTTATGAATTTTGTTCTATGACATACTAGTAGGGACATGGAAAAAGAAAACTGAAAAAGAAAGCTGCATAACATTTAAAAATGTAGAAAACTTGGATTAAGATGATGATTAACATTGTTAAGGCTGTATATTCAAGCACTGTATGTTAAGAGAGCAGTGGATATGATTTTTAGGCAATAAGAAATGTCCTGTTTTACGCATGATACTGTAATTATAGAATGATGATGTCAACAGCTGATTGTTGGCATAAACTGGCTACTTATAGCAGGTATGTGAGTTAATAAAGATAGCAGAAGATGGCAGAAATGAATTCTGAGAAACGATAGCCAGTTTTCTCCAGCAGTCAGCCTGATAAGTAAAACTCCAAGATTCTAGCTCTGCATCTAAATGAAATACTCTTTTTTCTCCTCTGCATTGACTTGGCTGCCTTCTGCATTGATAATGGCTGTGTCGGCATCAGGTGCATCTTCAGCTCCTTTTGCTTCATTTGTTAAATATGTTCCTGTAGGAATCAGTATAACAGAAAAGAAAAAAAAAAAAAAAAGAAAGAAGAAAGATTAGGGGGTTTTTTTTTGCATTATAAGAAGTACATTTCTAACAACACTCCAATTGTTTCATAAATGGACAAATATTTTTACACAGTCTTAGCATGCATCATAAATGTATGCTCAACTTTCTAATTTGCTTAAGAAATATTTACACCATTTATACTGATAGTGCACATACACAAATCTAGTATATCCACAATAAATTAAGGAGATATTTTAATAAAAATCAGCTTTATCTAACCGCAGTGATACACAATGTATTTTGCAATTATAGAATAAGTGATCTTGATTATTACCTGGACTATCAACAAGAAACCAACTTTGAAGAGTTAGATATTCATAAACATGATTTTTATTTTTTTTTTAGTGGCCACTGATTATTTGTATTTCTGTTTTTTTCTTGGTTGTACCTATTCTTTAATTTTACAGAATTGTAAAATAGTAGTTTCCAAGAATTACAAAATTGAGGCAGTTTTATTAACTGAACAAACTCGCGTTTGTATTTTAATGCTCTGGATATGAATAAAAAGAATTGCATGAAATAATCAACTTTCCCTTTGTGAAAAGTGTTATTTACATTGGCATAAGATTACTGTTCATACAGGAAAGCCAACCAAAAGAGACTCACTTTCACTGGCTCATTAAAAAAAATCTTGATTTTCTCTCACACAGTCCAATCAAATTAAAAAGATGTTTTTATCAGTTTATGTTTGCTAGGCATATAATTATCTAAAATGAGACTTGATGAATGAATACCAACACTTATTCCCGCCTTATTATTTTTTTTTATTAAATTTTTTTCAAGAGGAGCGTCAGGGAATCAACTGAATTTTGACAGTAAGTCTACAACCATCCAGAGGTTAAATCTTAAGAAATTATTTTGGAATTAACTAGGTGAAAATCAAATCATAGAGAAGTCAGAAATCAGTGTTACTCCGTCCCTGTTTTCTCTAATGACAAAGAGGACAGAAAATGAAAAGAGCAGTATTATTAAGGTGAAATCACTAAATAAAGTAAAACTTGCCCTAGGAATGAACCCCTTATTCCAATGAAATCTTCAGTAAACTGATTCGAAAACTCACCACTGGCTTCTAATATTACCTTTTAAATATATACTTAAAATATTAACATAATTTCTTAAAATGAAAAATCTTATTATATATATGTATATATTCTTCTGAATTTATATGCTAGCTAAAACTAAGAGATCATGTAATCAAGTGTCTAGAGTTAAGGGCCAAAACCAAGAGGCAAGCTTACCTCTTAGTCTCTCCAAATCCCTGATTTATAAAATGACCTTGGGAACGTAAGTAACAACATGTCCTTTGCCTTCTCCAGTCCACTAGAAAACTGGTTAAAATTCACAGGGGCTTCACTTGTAACTCGACTGTGAACTAAGCCCTTTTATTAAAATCACTTAGCAGATAGGAAAAGAAGAAAAGGAATGCCACTCCCAAGTGAAATCAGGCCTTGCTCCAAAGGTGACTGAACTTCCACTGAATCTGTCCTACCTTTATGTCTTGCCAGGTATCGACCAAGGAGAATTATAGAACATAGTGTTACAAAGACAACTACAGCCACTATTCCTCCTATAAGAGCATGGTCAGGTCCCGTCTGTCCAGCCAAAGCATTTGGATCTAGAGGGAGAAACAAACAAAAAAAAGTGGTCCTACACAGAGAAAAAAATGACAGGAAAAAAAATCACAATACCAAGTTTTATACTGATCATCCTGAAAATAGGGCATTTCCCTCTTTAATATTCAACATGGTTATTCCCAATTTTGCTCCCAGTATCTTATCAAAAACATAGTGCTGCTTGTATTCCCAGATTGTTAAAACCCTGAAGACATCACAGTTATGAAAAAATATTACCTTATTCTTCTTTGGTAGAGGTTATTAAATAGGAAGGGTTTCTAGTTTTGCCTTCGTCATTTTACAACTGAAAACCTGGCCACAGCTATTTATAGAAGGAAAAACAAGGAACTGAGAACTGTGGATCGGATAGCATCAGCAGAATAGTGTCTGCATAATACATAATTTATAGAATTGATTCTCAGTGGGGAATCCTTATATATTATCTTTCCCTCATTCCTATCCTATTGCACCAGAAATAAAAAGGCAGATAAAGTGCAGCAGTGCCAAGTTCCTCTGCACAAGGCTGAGTCTGCATGAATTTGGTCAGATAAAGGTATCAGGCAAACCAGAAAAATCATCATTCGGTCTCAAGTGTCAGTTTGTGAACTTACTACTAATGCTCGACTAACATCCAACATGAGTTAGCTGCAAAAAATATAACAATGTATTAGGCAGGTTCATTTTACTAACTCTGTGCAGGAATACTGTCAGATTCGAGTTTTCTGTGCTGGTCATTAGCCTGTTCTGTTCTCTGATGCTTCACAGAAGTAGCAAAGAGACAGCCATGGAAAATGGCACTACTTTGGGATGAGTAATTCTTCAGAGCTTTGGAACAATGAAACAGCAACCTGTGACTGTCAATTCATCAGATATATGCAGAAGACAGTAAAACTTCAGTCTGAGGAGTGTGGTAAGATTTCTATTATAATGAAAACGCCTCTGCTATGAAGTAATAGTAACTCTCTGAAGATGCTATTAGCATGTTCACTCTCACTACTTCAAGGGCATTTCCCTTGTAGCAGCTGTTTACATTGTACAAATAGTTTTCAAACAACTTCTCTGCTTTGCAAAAGGGAAAAATAGGAAAAATATTTAAAAAGAAAAGCGGGCATGCCTGTTAAGATGATAGAGGGGCCTCTGATATTACTAAGGAGATGTGATTTCATAATAACATAATTACATTTTCCTGACCATGATCAGTAAAATGTATCAGTACACCTAGTATGGGAACCTCATAAGGTTTAACAATGCCAAGTGCTGCACTTGTATTGGGGCAGCCCCCAGTATCAAACCAGGCTGGGGCACGGACAGGTCAAGAGCAGCCTGCTGAGAAGGACTTGAAGGTGCTGCTGGATGAGAGGTTGGATATCAGCTAGCAATGTGTACTGGCAGCCCAGAAAGCCAATCGTATCCTGGGCTGTATCAAAAGAAGTGTAGGCAGGTCGAGGGTGGTGATTCTGCCCCTCTGCTCTGGTGAAAACCCCACCTGCAGTGCTGCATCCAGCTCTGGGGTCCCCAGCACAGGAAAAACATCGACCTGTTGGGAGTGAAACCAGAGGAGGCCACCAAGATGGTTAGAGGGCATGGAGCACCTCTTCTATGAGGAAAGGCTAAGACAGTTAGGATTGCTCAGCCTGGAGGAGAGGCTTTGGCATGATCTAACTGTGGCCTTTCAGTAAGTGAAGGGTGCTTACAAGAAAGATGGAGAGGGACTGCTTGCAAGGGCACATAAGGGGAAATTGCTTCGAACTGAAAGAGGTTAGGTTTAGATTAGATATTGGGAAGAAATTCTTCGCTGTGAGGGTGGTGAGGCACTGAACATGTTGGCCAGACAAGTTGTGGATTTCTTATCCCTCAAGGCCAGGTTGATGGGGCTTTGGGCAACCTGGTCTCGTGGAAGGTGTCCCCGCCCACGGAACTAAATGATTTTTATGGTCCTTTCCAACTCAAGCTATTCCATGATTCTACAATTTACAAATACACGTGTACATAAATAATAATTATGTTTTCCCCTACTTTTGTAAACTGTGAGGCATTCTGAAACTACAATTTCAGGTTTGCTGGAGCACCAAGTGGTATGGCCACTGTTACAGGTTCAGTTCTGCACTTAGCAGTCACTGAACTCATCAAGCATGACTTAGTCACTTGCTGCTGGGTTTCTGAGCCCCCTCATCATTCTTTTCTGGCTGCCAAGGGAATTCTGGGGAAGCTGGTCACTGCACCTCTTCAGACATGACAAATAGTAGGTATTGAGACTCAAAAAAGCTACAAACACCTTAAAAATTCAGCTGTGTCTGCCCCCTCCTCCACCTCCACAAGCCTCCTGACATTGTTCTGCTGGTGGTTGTGCTACACTGAGTACACATAATCAGTTCAAGGGGCTATAGGCTCTATTTTGGTGATAAAAACTGACCTCAAGTTCTATAGGCTGTATTTTGGTGATAAAAACTGCCCCTAAGTTCTATGCCCTAGCAGACTCACAGGGGAAAGCAAAACAGCTGAAGCAATTCCTTCCCAAAGCAAGAGCTCAGAGCATGCAGCCATCCTCTCCCATGCCTTGCAGGAGCTTTGTTTTCTGAGCAGAGCAAGGAGGAGGTGACTGCTTAAGAAAATGGAAGGTGACAGCTTGCTACAGGAATGTCAGCCTGCTTGAGCCATCTAGAAAATTCCTCCTTAAATGGTGCCTGTGGCAATGCTGACTTAAAACTCCTCCCTGCAGCAAAAAGGCAGCACCCATTTGGGCTCTGAGGACCAAGTCCTGTGTGTGACCTGCAGGAGATGCTCTTCAACAACACAAGGTCAGGAGCAGCATCAACGCGTTTGCCCATTAAAAACTAATTCTTGCTGGTATACTGGCAGTAACATTAAAGAACAAATGGAGATATTTGAAGGGATAATATACTTCCAGATGCAGAGTATAATCCAGAGATGGGTTAGCACATAACTTTATCTAGAGGCTTTTTTTTGAAAAGCTGATTGAAATGCACAGCTTTATCTCAATACTAAGATTTACAATGTATGTCCTCTGTGAGCTTTAATAAATGTTATAGATAAAAATCCTCACAATACACTGAAATGTGTATGCCTCTCTGTTTTTATCCTCAGGTAATTTCCTATATATAGTGACTCACTCTTCCACTGAAAGACCTGATGTGACTACAAGAAGTGACCTAAAGCCAGCATAAATATAAGGTTTCCACCTTATTATATAAATGTGGATTAATGAGATTCTAACATTGTTATAGGTTAAAGATTTTTATCATTCAAATTAATGTAGGTATTCATTGGACTGCAAAAGTAGTAGTATATTTTTTTGCTATAATCTCAACCTTGCTATCAAAACCAGATTATATTAGTTAGCATTTCTAGAACAGTGTGTCCAGGAAAAAACTTATACCTGACCCATTACCATTATATTATCAGTGAATAATTTATTGATTAAAAAGAAAAAAAGGAAAGGAAGGAGAGGAAGGAAAAGATAGAGGGGGAAGGCCACACCTCAATTACTGTTGTGGGTCCCTCAATTTAAGAAGGATGTTGAGGTGCTGGAGCGTGTCCAGAGAAGGGCAACGAGGCTGGTGAGGGGTCTGGAGCACAAGCCCCGTGAGGAGTGGCTGAGGGAGCCGGGAGTGTTCAGCCTGGAGAGGAGGAGGCTCAGGGGTGACCTTTTCACTCTCTACAATGACCTGAAAGGAGGTTGTAGCCAGGTGGAGGTCAGGTCAGTGTCTTCTCCCAGCTAATAGGACAAGAGTAAACTGCCAGGGAAGGTTTAGGTTGGACATCAGGAAGAATTTCTTCATAGAAAGGGTGATTGGGCATTGGAATGCATAGGCCAGGGAAATGGTGGAGTCAACATCCCTGGAGTTGTTTAAGAAAAGACTGAATCTGGCATAGAGTGCCATGATCTAGTTGCCATGATGGTGTTCCATCCTAGTTTGGACTCAATGATCTCAGAAGTCTTTTCCAAACTATTTGATTCTGTGATTCTGTGAAATAAAAATCCTTAAAAGTGGCCAGTATTTTCTTGGGAAACAAGCATTTTTTCATCTCAAAATGAAAATCTGTACAACATAAACAATATTCTGAGCAGCAAGCACACCTCATGAATAGCCTCTTCATAGAAAAATGATGTTAGCATTAAATATAAATATGCTCTACATTATGCATACAGAGTAATGCACTGTACTTTTTTCTTTCATGAAATGACCTAAGCCCCATGAGTGAATTATAGATCTAGGGCCATCTATCATTTTATAAATAATTACTACATCAAAATGTGCCTCAACAGTATTTGAAAGATAGAAATATAGGGATTTGGAAACTGTCTTTTTGTATTTTATGTATCGATACAACATTATACATACTTATAATCCAGCTGTTTCAATAATAATAATAAAAAAACCCACCACCAAATTACACTGTAACTATTTTAAATATATGTTTTCTACTGCATGAACACAGACAGCTACAGCACTCATGCCTGAAACATGGAAATTATAATTTTGCAATCAGACTAGATCTTCAAAGAGCAGTTCTTTTTCTGTTTATTTCATTTTTGATGAAATTAAGAAAATCTTATAGCAAGATAATGACGGAGAATCTCATAATTCTCTTTTATTTGCTTTTGTTCAAAATTTAGAAAACCTCTTCAAAACAGTGATTGCTGATGCTCTGAAGATGTACCCATTTTAAACTTCTGAGATCTTCCCATTACCATTTGTTCAAAACCAGTGAATACACTTAAATGAAATAACACACACCTAAATTAAATAACACTCTTAAAATGACTAAGAGAAAAAAAAACCCTATTTATTAAGATATGAAACACATCAGATAAATCTTAGACCTATTAAATAGGTATATATGTGGCTCTTATGACCTGCTGACAAAGTTTCGGAGTAGATTATTTAATATGAATTCAAACTTCAGCTAAGCAGAGAAATTTTGGATGAGATTTTCATGCTTTTGCATAAAGTATATGTTAATTATTCATCTAATTTCAGTTTCTTCATGCATAAGTTTCCTTTTTATTTATGCATAGTTGACTTGATTGAGCAGGCTGCAAGAAAGGGTCAGATAACCCTTTCCTGAGCAAAGGCAGGGAAAGCACATTTGTGAATGCTGAAATGGCATATTTTGAGGAATATATGCTCAACTAGCCCCCTTTGTTCTGTAACTATATCAATGTGTGTTTTTGTCTCATGTGCTGAATTTTTTTAAAAAAAACCAACTTTGAGCATGACACGGCCTAGGTTTGAGGCATCCAAAAGAATAATTTGTTTTGACCACTTCTACTATTCAAAAAATTGTAAATAGAGGTCTTAATGAAGAGATATTAAATATATATATATATGTATTTATAAATTACTATTCCATAAGGCTGGGAAAAGAATAGGGATGTCCCAGTTCTCACAGAAGTACTGATACCACCAGCCTACATCACTTTTACTGATTTCATGAATAATCAGTTGCTGTGGCACAGTAGAATTGCTCCAACAATGGAACTCGGGGCATGGCTCCATGTTACAATTCATGAGTCAGAAAAATCTCTTCAAATGACTCCTGCTTCTTTCCCCACATTCAGGGACTTGCTATCACCCCCAGTACAACTTGCCAAGATTTCATATTCTTGCAAAAGCAAATGTTTGATGGACTGGGCTCAAAAACAGATCACTAAAGCAGTGTGCATTTCAGGGCTGGGAAACCCAAAAAGTGCAACAACTAAATAAATTGCTCTGTCATATTATAAAGGCTGTTGAATTGGGGCAGATGGGAGTGAAAAGGAGTGGTGGGAGACAGTGAACAATTCTGGAGAAAATCTAGCAAGGAACAGCTAATCATGAGACACCTAAACCTGCACTACTTTTAAGTGCCACCTGAAAGCAGACTGCAAAAACCATGTGAAGCCAATAGTTTGGGGTTTTTGGAGTCCACCAGTGAATGTAAGTGATATTAGAAATATTACCCATTGAGATCTCTCTGCATACCAGCCTATTTTCCTAAGGAGAGACAGCTTTTGTGATCATACTCCTTAACTCTGTCCAAATTATTTAAGAATCATGGATCCATTTCAACAACTTTTAAGAGACAGTAAAGATCTCAAGATTATTGTTTTTCTATAACTAACCTGTGAGGACAGTTTATAGTAGGAGTTTAGACCTTATTAGATAACAGAGAATATGCAGGAAAGATATAATTATAAAAACCATATCAGAGATAAAAGCTTCAGTCAAAAACTCTGCTCAAGAATCAATTTTCCATTAGTTTTCTCTCCATTGCAGATACCTTACTGTCTAATATGGCACTGACCCTGTTTGAAGTTTTTCACGTGGTTAGGTGGCATTTTTAACATCTGAGCTCTTCCCACCTCACCATTTTCCCTGTCTCACAGACTTCCTGCTTCTCTTCCTTCTTGTCTCCTAATGGGTTATCTCACATATGTTGTATGTATTTCTATAATTCAGTTAAAAAGGCAGTCAGTCACGAGGCATCTTATGGTGCAAACTTAGGTTTTAAAATGCAGTTAGACTAATATAACTTGCCAGATTTAATCATAGGGTCCATATAATATTAAACTGTCCCACCAATGCAAGTTTTGGAAAAAAAAAATAAAACTTAAACCAAAACAAATAGAAAAGAAGCAAACGACTCCTTCCCCCCTGCCCCTTTCGAACATCCCCCCACACCCAAAGTCCAAAACCTCAAAAACCTCAATGATTTGGTCTTAGATAAGTAGGAAAAAAGATTAAAGTAGGAATTTTCTCACAATACGGATAGAAGGTTAGACTGAAGTGATAGCTGACAAAGTATTTGCCTTAGGAAAAGTGGCAGTAGTGTTGTCTGTGATAAATGCTGGTAAGTAGGATTTACCCATTTTAGCATCTTAATTTGGGCACCCCAGAGTTCAATTTCCCTTGCCTGGCCTGGAGTGCTGAAGTAGGTACTTTTAATCTCCTTTTGTAATACACTACTAACCATTAAAATACATGCACAAGAAACTTGTGAAAGTATTGTTAAGGGGGAAAAGAAAGTTTCTGCACCTTCATTTAAATTGCAAAGAGTAACTGCCCAAAGGGGCTGGTTGTGAAATTCATTGAAAATGTGTTATGTTATTAACCAATTCTGAACTTAAAATATGTGACAAGCTTCTTTTTTCTTCAGTGCCCGAAGCAAAGAAGAACAAAACAATGTACTAATACACAGCATATATAAACTGCTATTTTAATAGTAGAACATCATCAACCATACAGAAGACAAGCATGAAAAAAGTTTTACTTGTAGACCTTCCAAAGAATTGATAACCTTTTCTTCCCGTGTTACTGCAGTAGCACATTGGGCCCATTTTCCCTCTAAGTGGGTTTTTTCACATTACTGAATTATACATACATTCCTATTAAGAAGAACCCACACCACGGAAGAACACGTCCCACACTTACGTTTCAGCAGCTGAAATACAGCTCCTTTTGAAGGGCTCATGTTGTTCTCATGAATCTAAGACTTGTTTCAGTGGAGAGAAAAACCCTAATGTCTTCTGATGTATGCTTGTGAGTAGATGGCCCTTTGTCAAAGTGAATAAAAGCATTACCTTTACCTATTTATTTTGTAAATGTATTTTTTTAACAGGTAGAAGAGAGCTGTATACCTACAATGTTAAGACAAAAAGTTTAACAATATTTTTCAGAGCCCTTACAGGCTGGTTCCAGATTTTGGACTGTGTCACTGACACAGGGGCTTTTTTTAAGATTTTCCTTTTTTATAAATATAGTTTCCTGAGAGGAACAGTTCCTCTAATTAGAGCAAATAAAAGACTTTTCCAATTGACAACGTTGTATTTTTGGCTGTCAATAAACTCATTAATTGTTTCAGACTTTGTCTTAGGGAAAAAAAGATCTGAAATCTGCAGCTTTTTGCTTTCATCCTATTTTCTGTAGATGATAATTAAATCAGTTCTGGGTTTGAAGAAATACTTGCAGCATGTCCCGCTATAACTTCTGTCTACTGAAATGGGAGGATGTAGGGAATGACAACTGGCACAGACAATGAGATTTTCCCTGTTAAGTTGAAATGAATTGATTGTTCCAGCATTTTAATTTTCATCTTCTAGTTAAGTTGCAGAAAGTTCAGTGCCTTCATTGCAGAAAACAAAGCATCCACCAATTAGATAATAAAAAAAAATAAAAAAGAAGAACCATCTCTACCTAGAAAATCAAGATTTGTTACTTCCTACTTTGTGAGAAAAAACACATTTCACAAGTGTCAGTTTTCTTTCAACAACTTTCCATCAATAAATACAGCAGGATATTTGCTCTTCTTGGTTTTGTTCATCAGAAAAGGCCAGGGACCAGATGGAGTAGGTGTGTGCACAACACCTTTTTGTGCCACCAGAACTCAATTACCTATATAAATATTAAACCATTCTCTGATTAATAGAGAAACTGGAGATGCCAAGGTACTCTTCTGCTCCCTTCCTCGTAGTATATTTTATTTGTGGCTTTCAGCTGCTTCCTACAGCCTTTAGTTTGCTAAAGAAAATATGAACATAACCGTGTGGGAAGGGATTGTGGCACATGTGCTCCATGGAGTTTTCTGAGCATAGTCATCTGTTGCTGGCTGCCATCAGAGGGGTTGGGGCCAGGCACTCCGATGGTCTCTGGCAGTCTTATCGTTCACATACCGTGAGAAGGCAACTCATTATCACTGTAACTACACAGGAAGTATGGTGAGACTGCTAAATAATGATTTCTCAAAGCATTTAAGAAAGTTTGTTAACTTAAGGAAGTCCTAATAGCTCAAACCTATCAGCTAAGTAGTATAAAACTTACCACTGTGACACTTTTGTCTCTTTTTTTTTTATGCTGTTGTATGAATTCCTTCACAGATTGCTTCCCAGAGCTAATCAGTATCACTGCAGGGCTCAAATAATAAATAACACCTCAAGCAACTAGTGTAAGAAAGACTACTTTCAGTTACGAAATAGTATCAAACAAATGGCTGGAGAGGATCAGTGAAGAGAGACAAAAGCTATTCCTGGTGGCAGAAGCTGGGGAGGAGAAAGTTTTCTCATCAGTAAAGTAGAGCCACATATATAAAGTTAGCTGAGAATAGGTAAAGTTGTATAAGAGAGGCAATAACAGATTCACAGTTGTACAAGGTACATTGTACTGAATATGATCATAAGAATTTTAAAACCAAGAAGGCCAGATTTAATTTAATTGAAGAACAGCTCTAATTAAAACTTAGTCTGTGGTGGAAGAAAACCTATTGTTCAAATGAATTCTTTATGCTTGTCATACTAATTTTTTCTTACCAAATCAGATTAGAATAATTATAAGCCTATAATGACATCAAAACACTCCAGTAAACCAGCCACTTACAGCCAGAATCTGACACCTTATTCATGCTGAATAGTAATTCAGTCTGCCATGGGACTACTCAGTATGAGTAATTGTAACAGAATTTCCTCTTTGGTAGTTAATAGTATCTTTTATCTGTCAATATATCTCCAGAAGATTAGCCAGGCATACTTGTGGTTAGGGTACCTGATCCAACAGAGGATGTTGACTGATCCAGCTCATCTCAGAGAGATGTGAGACACATTAACAGAGACAGTCTGTTGTAATGCAAAGAGTAACTGAAAAGAGGAGTAAATTATTGATAAGAAGGTGCACACCATTGTGAATATGTAAGGCATCTTCTGGAGCTGCTCTAATTAGGGCATAAAATCTTTCCTAATTTTTTTGGACAATGGCAACATTCATTCGCGAAGTTTCTGTCCCAGAAATGAAACTAGCTTCAATTTGTTTGAATTTTTGTCTCTGCTTTAATTGAATGCTATCCATTCTTTATGCCAACAATATTCTCCCCATTTAATAATGACATGCTTGATGGAATCCAATAGCTTAACCAAATTCTCTTCTGGGAACATTAGGACTGTTGTTTTCAGCTGCCTTAAAGTTAAATACCATCCAGCTAGTAGTAAGACACAGTTTGCTCTTAATGCCATTGATTGGTAATGGATTTGCTAAGAATAACATTGATCTTTGCTTTCCTGAAGATTTTCTGTATTCATAAAAAAATAAAGTTACAGTTTATGGTTTATGGGCCTAGATAATTTTTTTTTTTCTATTTTTTTTCTTTTTTTTTTTTTTTTTTTAACTTGTCAGCATGCATTCATTTCCAGCAGCATGATCTCTACTGTCAGCACCAGTAGCTGCAATACATCCACATCCTACCAAGGGGGTCACATCCACACCAGTGTGCAACTGACAGATTCATTTCTTACTTTCTCTTGAGACAGCAATGAGGACTGAAGAATCAGAGGTCCACTGTAATTACTATGTATATTTCAGATTAAATAAATGTGATAAAAGCCTCCATCTGGCTGTTGATCAAATGTGCAGAGGCAGGCTGATTTTCAGTGACATATTACAATATGTCTCTTGTAACAGTCCCTAATGCCATCCTGTAAATTACTTACATTTGGGATTACTTGACTACGGCAGACAGAAATATTACTCACTGTTTAAGTGCTGCCTACTGGGAGTATGGGAGACTCGATCTAATCTTAAAGTTGTTAAGCAAAGCATTAAGAAATAATGGGGCCATGTTTATTTTACTAAACGCTGATTGTGCTCCCACTATTTGAAGATGGCAAACCCAATTTAATAGCAGTCTGAGCTTGTTCTTGATGCTGAAAAGCTGTAGAAAGTCAAACACTGGGGAAATATAAGTAAGTTGTGTGCTGGAACAGTTCTTGAGGAGGACTTTTTAAAGAAAGGTCCTGTAAATTATGCCAATAGTTTCAAATTATACACTATTTTTAGCAAAAGAAATACAGGTCTTTCTCTGAATAGAAATTCCATGGTTCAGGGCCTTCCATTAAAGAATTTCCCAACCAGCAAACTCAAAAAGAAACAACACAAATTTCGAGGGAGAAATAAGAAATGATCCTACTATTTCACCATTTACTTTAAAAGATTCCTTTCAGTGTGGCTGCAACATAGGGAGAGTCAACATTTAGTACATTACTGAAGGTCTTCTAAAAACTTATAATAAGACAGAAAGGCTGAGCAAAAATGTTCTGGTCTATTGTATCACATTGTCATGGTTCTTACTGAACATCCATTCTGTCCAGAAAGTGTACCAGGACACTGTGTAAATCAAGGTGCTGCCCATCAAGAAGAACTTTGGGCCTGTAAGTTGTTGTTCTAAAGCTGACAGAAAGCCCTTGCTGCTCTGTAGCTCTTAAAAGGACAGCATCTTTAGACTACAGTGTTAAAATTTGTTCCCACCTAGAAAACGGTTTGGAAAAAAAGTTATTGCAAGCATTAGGAGCCTATGAAAAGCCTCATGGGTTTTTTTGCTCCAGAAATATTTTATTCATCTCCTATTTCATCAGTCCAAAAAGTATTTTTTCCTTCCTTTCTCTATTCAGTTCTTATTCTGTTTTAACTGCTTAAGATTTTCCATATAAAGCCTTAACCCTGAATTGTCTCATTAGCCTACATCACTTAGCACCTACTCTTACTTAACTGAAGTGGTTCATTAAATGACATTTCCTCTTAAAAGACCTCTAAAAACTTACTCCTCTCTTCAGGAAGTCAAGAACATGTGAAAGCAGAAAACAACGTTCCAAACAAATAGAATTAACGTGGCTCTTCCAAATGCCACTGCTAAGCATCTTTGCTTTACCTCTTTCCTTCTTCCCTTCCTTCCTAGTAGGTCTGTTCCCTTTACATCAGAGCCATGTAAAGGACATGATGTTTCTCTCTGAAGTATCCTGTATGCTGAGACCAATTAAAAAAAAAAAAAAAAGATGCTCTTCAAAAATGTCATTTTGTTTATTCTGTTTGATGCAGAAGCTTTTGTTAGTTATTGAAATTTTAGTTGTGATTAACATCTCAACAATATCATTCCCGACATGTGGCTAGCAGACACTACATTCAGCCGAAAACCAGAGATGGTTTCTGAAAGTTGTGAAGCCAAATGTGGATATTTCAAGAGTATAACAGCGCTTAATTCAGTAAAACATGGAAGCAGGCAGTAAATGATTAAGTGCTTTAGCTGAGCTGCAACTGGGGTGTTAGATCCCAGCTTCAGTTTAGAAGACACTGATTACCAAAGGGGACATAGAAAAACTAAAGAAACAGGTAGGAAACCTTTAACTGTGAGAAGCAGTGTTTTGAGCCTTCCTTGCCTTCTGGAAAGCTTTAGCAAGCTGCTCCTCCTTCCGTGGAGGTAAGATTCATGAATTCAGAGCCCATTGCAACAGCTTCTCTCTGACACCAGCATGTCTGGGTCTGGCGCTAGCAGCAGCAGTGAGCCTGCGGAGCTGGGCAGTGCATAATCAGAGAGTCCCCCTGGCTGGTAGCAGCCTCATCAGAGCCCTGCTTTTGTCACCTCGGCCAAGGAGACAGCATGTGGCCTGTTCCTTCCAAATCTAGTTCAGTACTTAAGGTGGAAAGGGTTTTCTTTGTGCCTCACAGTCTGGCAAAGTCATAAAAACATGCACTTGCTCTGGTGAACAATGACAGAGCTGCTCACAGCAACACGTAAGGCCCAGAGACTGGTGAGGTTCCTCTAGAACATCACCCCTTGAGGGAGCTGTTTTTCCTGGGAATAAGCATGGAAAATCAGATTTAAATCCTTTCCACACGACAAATCCCCAAGTGTGTGCTTTGGCGAAGTGTTCTCATTACCCGGGCATCAGTTCCTCTAAAGTGAGACTCATGAACAATATGTTACCTTGACTCTTAGAATGACTTGTAAAAGAAGTTTTTAGATATTAGAGGCAGTAGCAGTAAGGCACATACCTCACCTGTCTTTACAAACAATATCCTATATAACAGCATTTAAAAATATTTGAAATGGACTTCTGGGGATTTAATTTTTACCAAGCTTTTGTTGAATTTTTATGGAATATTTTTGTTTTGTTTTTAATAAAAGGACACAGGGCATCTATTATTATGAATTTGCATAATGAAGAAATTAATAGCTGGATGCCTTAATTTCCAAGAGGTGAGTCAGAACAAGATAGCCTTACACGGCTACATTACCAAAAGTAATTCACACCAGGTAATTGAAGGTGATCAAAATAAACATAAATATGGGAATAAGCCAGAAATAAAATGAATCTACTTCCATATTATGGAAACTAACAGTGAAGTATTAGAAATGTTGTAAACATTGTTAAACAGGTCGACATGAACCCTTGAGTTCATAAATAACCTTGAATTTAATAGAAAAAGGTGTTCCATTTTAAGAATAGAATTATTGAAGATGTATATCAGCTGATACAATAAGGTAGCATAGAATTAATGTTTAAAGAATGAACAGCTATAGTCCCCTGGCTTCAGTTTTTCATCCCAGTAACATCTACTTTCTGACAAGTGCTAATAATTTATGCATTGCAATTAAACTTAGAAAATTATGATTAAAACTACTTTATATTTAGTTACACTAAGTTCCTAATATCTCTGGGGAGTAGTTAAATATTAGATGCTTTATTTGTATGCTAATCAAATGCAGTAATACAGTTTGGAACTTTAAAATTACATGAAGCAATCAAAGCTTCATCTAGCTGTCAAGGTTTCAGGGAACGGTATTCCAAGGTAATCCTTCCATTTTTGTGACCACAAAAAGCAATCACAACAGTCATAATAAAAGACCTATAAAGTGTTAATGTTCTAAAATAATTGAACAGGTACAGTGACTTCTCTTCATAACCTAAGTAACTCTTCCAGCACACAAACATGTTTAGTGTTTCAAGGGACAATTGTACCTTCTGCTGCTGACATATGGTAAAAGTGGCCACATCTTCATGGTACTCTCTACAAGTATGAGCCATAATACAATATATTTCACATACATTAAGCATGATGATGCTGGTGAGTGAAAAACAATAATAAAAGAGATCAGCAAATTCATAACCTCAGTCATCTTAGTTCCTGCACTCATAGATAACAAGGGTCAACAAGGTCTTTGGGGGCTGGAGCACACAGTGTATGAGGAGATGCTGAAAGAATTACATTATTTCATGCTTAAGAAGAGAAAATTAAGGGAAGAAGGACTATTGCTATCTTCAGCTACTACATGGAAAGGAAAAGAGATGTTTGATGTGAGCAAAGATGAGAAGCAATGGACACAAGCTGGAACATCTAAAATATTAAGAAATATCTAAAATATTAAGAAATTCATTTTCACCACAAAGATGGTCAAACACTGGACCAAGTTACCTAGAGATGCTGTGGGTTCCCCATATATGGACATGTGAAAAACTCAACTGAACGAGGCCCTGAGTTACCTGATGTATGGTGGCCCTGCTCTAAGCTGGCTTTGGACAAGTTTGGATCTCCAGAGGTCCATAAAAAATTCTATCATTCTAGAATTCTAAGAAGTGGGTCATAAGCCATCAAAAAAAAGAATAAATGGGAAAAAAAAAAGTTTTCCAGATTTCTGCATCTTAAAATGAACAGTTAATAATAAATCAACATCCAGCAGATGAATGCCAAGATCCTACTATTGCTTTAAGTTGTACTGTTCTTTCTCTGTTGTCTTACATTGTAGCCATCATTGTTATATCCATACTGTCAAAAAGTCAACAGGATCTCCAATACCTTATAATAATGGACATAGATGAATCAGGGAGCAGGAGTACACATAAAACCTTAGAAATTATACTGCAGGAAGCAGTGATATAGTGGCAGAGGACAACTCCATGTGATATAGAAGGCCTTGTCTTCCTCTAATAATTGAAATCTTCTTGAAAGAATTCTTTTTTTAATCCCAAAATCAGGGTCACAGCAAACATTCTATATAAAAAAATCCACGCTCGATTATTTCAGAGAATGTTTTACAACTCATTATACAAGATGAGGATGTCAAAGATCAACAAATTGTTCCAATGGACTTTCCATCAAATTAGGTTTACAATTACTGAGAGGTTAGATTTACAAAGAAATGAGCTGGCATTTCAGCATTCTGTGGCAATTGCAGCATTTTCAGTAAGGATTTGAGTTTTATGGACAGCTTGACAAAACTAGTGTAATTCTGTTTTTCTCAGGTATAGCTAGGTTTATTTATAGCTAGGTGAACTCATTTGAAATATCCTGTATCTCTTTACTCACTAGAGAAATTGCCATGCAAGTAAAACTCTGGATGATGGTGTTTCTCTGCAATAGCAGGGAGTAAGAACCAGCAACCACAGAAATTGCTTCTCCCTCTGTCAGACTTGATATTCAATGCACAAAATATTTTGTAGATAAAAATATACTGAAGCTTATCTCCATATAATAACAGTGAGCACGCATTTTTCAAAGTACACTACAGACCCCAAACACAGCAGGGGCTCTGATGGAACTATCACATGGAAGCCCTCATCTAACAATCTGACAGCTAAATATATGGTCCAAATCTTCTGCACAA
Source organism: Serilophus lunatus (assembly GCA_013399895.1). Taxonomy (NCBI): domain Eukaryota; kingdom Metazoa; phylum Chordata; class Aves; order Passeriformes; family Eurylaimidae; genus Serilophus; species Serilophus lunatus. The sequence goes on along the minus strand of VXBA01002838.1, from coordinate 216,137 downwards.
ACCCAAGGAGATAAAATTCTGCTGCAAAAATTCTGGTCAGGAATTTCTCTCTGCCCTCAAGTTCTGTGAGAAAACATTCTGGAGTGCACCAGCCATCTCCCTTTTCCTCCTGCTCTCCCACACACGTTCCTCTATGGTAACATCACTTCAAGCAGAAGGAAATTTCCCAGAATATCTGTTAATGATACAATATCCCAACTATATTTAGGCGCGTGCCTACACACAGTTTTCTGTGTCTCCTTCTTTCCATAGCTCTAGCACCATCTTTTTTCTGCGCTACATTTTCATGAAAGATGCTCATACAGCTTCAGCAAAACTGTCAATTCCAATTACTTCCCCAGTGTCACAAGCATCTGCACAAATCCTGCTATTGCCTTGCTACTGCTTTTGTTACTTCCTGCCATTGCTTTGGAAAGGAAGAAGTTTTTCTTCTCCCAAAAGTAGGCTCCATGAGACCTCTGGCATAATTTTTTTTTTTTATTCGATGTGACTTGGTGCTCAAGATGAGAAATAAAAGAACATTTAAATATCTTTAATAAATATCTTTAATCTTAAGTCAAATTTGAGCAACAAAGTCATGAAGTGTTTTCAGGAAAGCATGGATTAAGCCATTTAAAGGACAGCAAGACAAATGTATCCCTGACAAACACATCCCTGGACAACGAATATGCACACGCCTAGAGGCAGCAGCATTTTGGCTGAGCTGATCATCTGTGTACCTGCCTGCCCCATACAGTTGTTTTAAATTCACAAAGTAGGTGTCACTGAGCTGTAAGTTGCCTGAGGGTCCAAGTGATTTGTTTTACATCAAGAGTGTTAAATACGCACTTGAAAACACTGAATTCACCAAATTGTACTAACCAGGGACATTTTATTCAAGATGCAACGTGAAGAGGAGAAGAATCATTGTGTCTCACTAGGGATATGGAGATTAACAAAGAATGTTTGAATCAATACAATTCTTCCATGAACGAAAAAAGAGTGAAATCCCATGAAAATAGTAAGGGCATTACCACAACAAAATTACATGCCAATGTCATGACTACCTTGGTACTAAGAGACAGAAATGAAGTCAAGTCCACAGACATGGATAGTCACGTTATCTGAGAAGTGGGGTTTTGTAAACCTAAGAAAGCATCCGTTTTGAATGGAACTGCCTTGGAGCATAGGTAAGAGCAAACACATGAGCTATTGTACCCAAAGAACCTCCTCTTCTACAGCTGACTGCCTAGGATCATGCATGGAGTTTCAGATTTGTTGGCTTCATTCTCTGTTGACTAGGTGCCCCTGCAAAGGCAAATTCCTCCTGGGAAAGCAGCTCAGAAGATGGATGCAGTGACATATCTCCTGTCTCATCTCCGTTTCATGCATGGGCAAGTGTGTGCTCACCAGCAATGGTGTGATTTGGCCCGAGGAACGTTTAACATGTTTTGGCATTCTTAACAAGATAACTACTTTCAGCGGGGCAGTTCCTTAAAACCACTTCATCTATGAATTAACTGAAATACTGTATTTGAAGATATCATATATGAAAGGCATGGTGTCACTAACATGTTCCCCTACTGTCTGTAATTATTAGTTTGATTCCTGACTACGTTCAAGACAATATATTCAGTTAAAATCCTCTCTCTCTCCATCTCACATCTCTTCAGAGGTGTGTATTTCAATCACTTGACGTTTTTAAGTGCATGTACATTTAGTTGTACAAATAGTTTCACTGCTATTCAATGCAAACAATTTCCTTTCAGCGTTTCATGACAGGGATTTAGAGCTAATTGTCTAATTTTCTATACTATTAACAGGGTAACATTTTTATGGGAACTTAGGAGAAAAGAGTGCATGTGAAATTTTGAAAACCTTTCTTCTAAGCATGTTTCTTTACAGAATTTATTTTCCAGTTATTAATAGAAAACATTAGAAGCTAAGATGCACAGTTAAATGTAAATCACATCGTCTAGTGTTGCTTAAATTTGTCCTTTGAAACATCTGCTTTTCAAACTTTATTTACCTGTCTGGTGTTAGTCAGACAAATTACTGAAAGATGTTTTTGCCTGAAGAGATGTCTGTCATTTCAGAGAGTAAATGCAGAGAAAAGAAGTTGACTTGCCTTTTTCTGAAATAGGCTGGAAAAACCCCCAAACTTGCTTAGACAAAACAAACACTTCAGTTTTCCATTACATCCACAAAGAACTACATCAGGCAACCCTTTAAATAAATACTATCACGACTGAGTCCCTCATCAGAGGCTTCACCCTGAACAGTTTGACATTGTGAATGCTTCATGCTTGCTTTGCTCTCAGTATCTAAGGATGCAGTCTTTCTCCCATCTCACTCCATGCACAAGCTTTTAAATATTTTAACCAACTTAAAACAATCACTAAGATCTGCTGGCTGACAGAAACAATTCTCAGCCAATACAAACTACTTCTGGGATCTTCTTGGTGTGAAATGCTCAAAGATGTGTTTCTTAGTATGGAGAATACAAACCCGTTTTGAAAAGCATGAATAGGTTGGGTCTTTTTCATGCATATATTTACATCGTGACCTGGCATGTATATTGCCATAGTATCATCGAGAAGACTTTTTGAACCAGATTTATGATCTTTAACAAAAGTTTCTCACATTTTCTTAGAGCAAAGAACAAGCTTAAGGAGTATATAAAGCTTGGTGGGAAGGAACAACCATTGTACTGGTGTATCTCCTGCAGCCAAGTACAGGCAGGAGAATTTCAGGGAAGACAATATTTACCATTTCAAACCACATATTTTGGCATAATTTTCTTTATGCGTGGATGATTTTTTTAGGGAGGAGTTTTATAATCAACTGTTACGGAAACCCTTGTTTAAAATGCTGACACATAAAGGAAAAAAGTTCATAGACTCACACATAGAAATAAATACTAAGGGAAGTGCTAGAGAAAGCCTTTTCTTTAAATGTCCAGTTTTCAAAATCTGACTTCAATTATTCCACCTTTTCATATGCCAATAGCAATATGGGTAGGGTTGCTTGAGGAGCAGAATACCACACAGTGTAAGAACTCCAGAGTATCATCCTTTAAAGAAGCAACAATGTGTGGGGGATCCATGACACAACAAAAGCACAAGTTCAAGGGGTTGCTTAAAGAGAAAAAAATGTTGTGAAATGCTTGAATACAACACTTTGAAATGTCTCATATGTGCCTTCTGAGAAAACATAAAACAATAGTGTCTGTGATTGCTTTTTATATCTGACAGCAGCATTTGATATCAGATCTTCGTTTTTGAGGCAGAGCCCGTGTGAAAAAAGCAGCTGTGCATCAAAACCAAGATATTCTTCCAAGGAGCTACAAGAAAAGCCCAAGACATAAAAGGACTGATAATTATAACACCACAAACATAATGAGCTCTGTGTGTAATTGATGTTGAATTGAACTGTGCTTTCAAATAAAAAATCAAAACCATTTTCAACATGTTTAGGGAGAGTTATTCTAATGTGCTAACATTTTAATAGTGTTCTTACACCTACATTGTACAGCAACTTTTTATTCCCAAAACACCTTGAAAACTAGATGACTCATTTCAATAGGTTATGCTTTAATATTTTAAACAAACTTGAAAGCCAATTATAACAAAATAGATGCTACACTGGTTGTGGAAATTCTGGAAAAAAGCAAAGCCATGTTTTCTTTTCAACACTATGTGCTTCTTAACATTTTTGATACAAGAACATAAACATAACATTTTAAGAGATTGTAAAGAAGAGACTGGGAAGACTGTGGAAGGGAGAAAAGAATCTGCCCCATGAACACAAACCTCTTTTTATGCACTTTTGTCATCTCATTCACTTTAGCTCACAAACATTGTTGAATCAAAGAGATGCAACCATGACTTTTGGTGCTTCCTACATCACAGAATGCTGTAAAATTCAGCAGAAAGAGCTACTGTACCTGTGGATGGAACAAACCAGGACCAAGAAAAAGTATTGGATACATTCTCTTTATTTGGCAGGGTTGGGGAAAAGAAAGGCAGATTTTCAGAGGTTCCTTAGAAGAATAATGAGTTAAAAGGAGCATGCCCTTCTCTTAGTTATTGCTGTTATTATTAGTAGCAGGAGTAGCAGTTTTATTTTTCATATATATCTCCCTCTATCATTCAGGGAAATTAGAACACAGCGTTACAAACTGCTCTTGTGCTTGCTTTCTCCATATGCTCTTTTACACACCCCTTAAAAGAAACTATAAGGGATTCTTCAAATAGTAAGAGGAAATAAGACATAGTTTTCTCTGAATTTCACTATAGCTCATTTCTATTCTTAAGGCATTGAAAGACAGAAACACACTGTCAGAGTTATAAAATACAGGCTTGTATATCCCTGTGAATTTTTGATTTTCTATGTGAACACCACGAAAGGAAAGATCCAGTTTTAGGAATTACTCCTGTTCCCTTGCTGTGCAAAACGCAGCCCACTGGGGCACAGAATTGCTGGGTCCCTTCCCCACACTTCAGGACCTGCCTCCTCCTGGTAGGGAGCCCTCTCTGAACTTTGTCCTGTTCATCAGTCACAGCAGTGAAAACAGCAATGGCACAAGCAAGTTCATGGATTCTGCTTTGTCTTTTGTTTGCATTCCCAAGTATTTATTGTTATCAAAAAGGGGATGAAGAGAAGTGTAGAGATGGGAATATTTACAATGGTGAAACTTAGCCTCTCTAATGCCAGCAAGGAACTTCAACTAACGAAACCAGATTTCAAGGCAGAATACTTGTCAGTGCTCACAATTCACTGTTGTATGATTAGCAAAACCCCTGAGTGGGTAAACAATATATATTTTAGGATGCTTTCCTTTTTTTTTTTTTTCCTTTTCTTTCTCCAATTAGTTGGTTGCTTTGCTGTTGCTAAATTTCTTTTGTTTTCAAAGAATCTCATTTTCTGTCCACTGAAGCAAAACTGAAGGAAAGAAGTGAGAAAATGATGGGGCAACTAGGCAGGTAAAATCCTTGTAAATCCTACACCAAACTGCTTAATATTCTGAATCCTTACTTCAGGGAGATAAAAAACCCTGTTGGCATAGTCTGAGTTACACTGATGTCTGAGCAGGAAGAGTTTACTGTAGATTTGGAAGCTTTGCTTCTTTTTTTTTTTTTAAAAAAAAAAAAAAAGCAAAAAATTAAAATTCTTGTGTTATGCTGGGGTTTTCTACAACACAAGCCTCAATGATAAACAGAAATGTAAATAAACAGAAATTAGAAGCATTAGAAGTGGCCACAAACTGCTGAAGGTCTCCATTTAATTAGCATTCAAACCACTAGTGAACCATCTATCTCATTTTGATTCGTTATGAAACACTACTGGAGAAACAGAAAAATAACATAATTCCTAATGATTAAGACTGCCATTATGTATATTTGTATAGGCATCAGACTCTTTTCAAGTTGCTGGGACCAAGCCAGGATTCCAAGTTTTGCTTGAAGCAGACAAGAGACTCTGCTGAAATGAAACTTTAATATCTCTATTGCAGAAAAGGTATGCCTTGAGAGTGTGTGCTCAATTCCCTGAATATACACACAGGGGCAGAGTCTTCTCTGCATCCTCTAGTGGAAGAGAAGTGTTGTTATGTGTTTGCTACACATTCTTTAACATATTTCAAGCATCTTATATATTATTACATTTGGATTACTAAGCTATCACCTTTTTTTTTTTTAACACAAGAAGATATAATTCAGACAGAATCAGTAGATGGTCCAAGAATCAACTCAATGCCTTCTTCACCCACCTATCCTAACTCCCCAAACAATGCAACCCTGAATACTCCCTCACAAATTTAATGCAACATGCATAACATTTTGTACATGGAGTTACTAGGTTAGACTCACAAGGCTTGAGCACTGTAAGCTACTGTTATTTGACAGCCTCCACTGACATGTAGTAGCAAGGAGCCTGTTCAGAGGATGTAAAACCAAATAACTTGGATGAGAACATCTATACAGATCATTAACTTCTACCTGTTGACAGCTCTCTAGTTGTTTCCAGTAATTCTTCTCTCAATCGTGAATGGGTGAACATTGTCAAAGAAGAGTAAAAGCCAAGCACTTTTAAATTTTCAGGGTCAATAGTCAGTGTTTCTGATTTATGACTGGATGTGAAATAACTACACTTTCTCCTGCCTATGTATCAGAGGGAGTGGGGGGACCTGACCAGGATGTGTATCCCCTTAAAATCTGGAGTTTCACACCAGACATTTCAGTAAAAGTAGAAACCAAACATGGCATGCTACTAAATGAAAACAACTGCAGCAGCTTCATTGCTGAGCTGCAGCAGGGGTACAGCTCGGGACCTAGAGAGCACTATGCCTCTCCTTGCTCTCTGTCAAAAGAACCAGAACACAGCTTCAGTGGGGTGACACTTTCCAGTACTTACTTGTTCAAGACAATAAGTTACAAGAGCTCTGGTGATGTACCTCAGGTCTGAACAGCATCATCTTTGCTGCATGGTCTACCTAGGAGCATGCCTGAACATGAAAATCAGATTGAATTTTATGCATATCGCCAGAAGACCAAGAAAAACTCTCTAATGTGTGTAATGACACAGAAAAACCCAACCCAAAATCAAAACCCAACCAAAACTCTTTTTATTAATTATTTTATTTATTTCACTATAAGTAATTCCTATTTTTAAGGCTTCATTCATGGATTTTGTAACTTCTGAATGCCAAAAAATGTGACAACTTTTGGTGGGAAAGATAATGCATATGTGTAAATTATTCACAATGTACTTCATGCTCATGTAAATTTGCCTTCACTGGTACTACATTCAAATTTACATTTGTCCAATGAGTACCAAATGAATCTGATTTTGTAAAATCTATACTGAAAGTTTTACCTACATTTGTTGTGATAAATGCACAGCACCATATTTACATGCCTGTACATCAGTAAGGTATTAGCAGTAAATTATACTGCTGGAAGATTTAAGTTAACTACATTGGATTAAGGTAGAAGGTTGTTAGAGTTATGATTTAATCATCTTGCAATTTTCAGTATTTTTATCTGTGGCTATAAAATCTGAATTTGTGTTACTCCTTAATATGCTTTATGTTGCCCATTCCTACCATTATTGTAACATTAGGGCAACGAGGATGGTGAAGGGGCTGGAGCACAAGCCCTGTGAGGAATGGCTGAGGGAGCTGGGGTTGTTCAGCCTGGAGAAGAGGAGGCTCAGGGGTGACCTTATTGCTGTCTGTAACTCCCTGAAAGGAGGCTGTAGTCTGGCAAGGGTCGGTCTCTTCTCTCAGGCTCCCAGTGACAGGACGAGAGGACACAGTCTTAGGCTGCGTCAGGGGAGGTTTAGGTTGGATATCAGGAGGAACTTTTTCACAGAGAGGATGATTTCCCCTTGGAATGGGCTGCCCAGGGAGGTGGTGGAGTCACCGTCCCTGGATGTGTTTAAGGAGAGGTTGGATGATGAACTTAGTGACATGGTTTAGATGGTCTAGATGGTTTAGATGATGGATTGGTGTTGGTTAAGTTGTTAAGGTAGGTAATGGTTGGACTTGATATCTACGGTCTCCTCCAGCCTTGTTAATTCTCTGTGTGTGTGTGCTCATTAGGTTTCCTCTATTACTTTGGTTAATTGTGGAACTGTTACTGCTGTTAAAACCTTGAGCCACCCAGATGTTATTTTCTTACATGTATCCATAAAGCAATTGCCAAAAAGTTTGACAGTCATTTAACCACACAGTAGCTGGGCCACAGAGAAGAATTACTTTTTCCCTTATGGCATTATGAGCCACATCTGATAAGCATTCTCATCAGATGGTATTGTGGGCTTTTTTCTGATAAAGTAACTTATACTGTAGGATAAGTAAATGTCTTTTTCATCTGTAATTTTTATTTGCATTACTTGAAGGAAGGAAAACTCATAGCTTTTTTATTATTATTTAATATTGTCATGGAAACTGTGGGACTTGGCAAGAAAGAGTCTAAATTAGTATTTTATTTTGTAAAGATGTGTTACATCACTATTATTTGTGGCAGTCATGGGGTAATTAAGCTGTACTTTCAAGCATCTCTTTCCTCTTCATGACCATTAGACTTTCATTTGGCTTACTTACAAATAAAATCTTACATGTGGGGGCAAAACTAGAAAATTCTGTAACAGCAAAAAGTCCCATACTTTAATCAAAAGCATCCTTTAAGAAACCACAATGTACTTTACTGTTATGAGTACATTCATAGTAAGTTGCCTGTTTACCTTTCTGTTTCCAGCATTGTGGTCTAATTAAAATACATCATGGCACCTTTAAAAAAAATTACTTTCAGTGACAGAAAATTCCAGTATTTGCTGGGATTCCAAGCCTTCAAACTTAGCCCTGTCCTAGTCTTTAAATTTTACACAGGCAGATAAATGTAACTTTGTAAAAATAATCTTTCAAAATATTATAGACTGCTTAAACAATCTCCTTTACTGGTTTATAGCAAGACAGCCTCCATTTGAAACTGTAACCTCTTTTTTTTTTTTTTTTTTTGCCACCTAACAAAGAGAGCAATGGTTTTGGTTTGGAGTTCTAAACAATGTAATGAAATTATAGACACATTTTCCAGGTAGAGCTAGGGAGGACGATAAAAAATGTTCTCATATTGCATGAAGATGTTTCTCTACCTGGCTTTGTCTCTGCCTTCTAAACCTCACTTTGCCAAAAAAACGATAGAAGTATCTCTAAAAAATATTCTAAGTCAATAGAAACTTCTGAGTAGTGAATTCATGAGAAAAAGAGTGATACAATGGTGCTTAAAAATGTTGATGATTCATGGAATGATCCCTGACTTGATCTGTTTTCGTAATATCTGTATCAAATGATCTTTACCTAAGCTTGTTGTGGTGTGAGAACTCTGCTATGGACAGCAGCATATTTACATTGTCTGCACATCAATAAGGTTTTAATAATAAATTATACTGTTGGGAGCTGTAGTTTAATTAATTTGGATTAATGTAGTACAGTTGTGACTTAGTCACTATCTTGCAATTTTCATTATTTTTATCTGTGGTTATTAAATTAATATATTTTAAATTTACTTTTCTTAATATTGCAACAAAATAGCCTTAAAGTCTCCCATTAATTTGATCAGTGTAACAGTTAGAAAGACCCATTTTTTATAATTCTTATTTCTAATAAGAATTAAATCTATGATTTTAAGTTGTTTTGTTTTTCTTCATTTAAATGATGACAAGTATGAGATCTGTAATTTTTTTCCCATGCTGAACAATGTGAGAACATAGAAGTGGCTGTACAACATGGGAAAAATATCACCATTTAGTCCAATTTCATTTATAACCAGATGAAAAATAGAATACATAAAGTTTCCTTTGTTCACTCACCCATTTTTTGACTTCAGAGTCTAGAAACTTTCTGCATTAGTGACTGTATTCACATCATTCACTTTTTTCATGTCATTTCTAATTTAATTTAACTGCTGCCACCTCTCTCTCCAGCTATCTCTTTTCCAAGGTGAAGAGTGCTAGTCTGCTTAATCTCTCTTAGCACAGACACCATTTTCAAAGACCAGCCATCCTTCTCACTTTTTTCCCCCACCTCATTTCTGTCATATTTTTTTCCATGCCAGATAACCAGAACTCCATGCAGCACTTTCAAACCAGAGGTGCAAAATTAAGCACGTAAGGCACACCCTAAGGTGGACTCCTTAAGGTGCATTATAGATTTATGAAATGACAAGGCAACGACTTCTTTTGGGGTTTCTACTCCTCTCCTGCCGGTGCCACAGTTGTACCTGCCTTTCTGTATCCTCACTGACTCCTGACTTGTTTACAAAGAACTCACTGCAACGATTCAACACCTCTTTGCAAAGTATTATCAGCAGCTCATTCACATCTCACATTTGCTGTTCACGTCTGTACGGCTGAATTGGTTTTCGCCTTTAAGAATTTCATTAGATTGCTTTCATAATTGTGCACTGTGTTTCTACAAAACTTCTGAGTTAGTTAAATGCCACATGCCCAAAATGGACACGTCATTTTGTTTTGTAGACCATCTCTCCACAGTCCAGTCCAGCTCTTTCTCCTTCTCTCCCTGCCTGGTAGTTGTCCTTTCTCTTCAGAAAGAAGCAAAGGTTGCTGTTGGGTCATCAAACAACTGTGTCAATGACACACTAAGACCCTACAGCATGTTTCCTTGTAGTGAAATAATTAATACCAGTTCAGGTAGCAAATGAAAGATTTTTGTACTCTTCATAGTCTTGAAATATCTCAAGTTATTTCACTAGTGGCTATAGCACATGAAAATAGCACTACTGGGCAGGAGGGACAGCAGGAGATTATCCCCTTTAGTATGTGAAGGAAAAATATCTCTGGTAGACTTCTATAAACACTCTGACACTGAGAATTAAGAATTTTTCCCGATTTTATCAGCAAAGTGATTTCAAATATTATATGAAATCCAAGGTAACCGTGCATTTCTGTTAAATACTCTCACTACTTAAAAGATCTGTGAAGTGGGAATGGGGAATGCTCAGCATATGAGTACATAGTTCTCATCTGTTTTAAATTTCTGTCATAAAAATAGAGTTGTACTACTGCTGTCTAGTAGAAGTAATATTTAGCATATTTATCTACTGTGGTAATGTAGATATTCAGATATACATTTGGAAAAATGAGTAAAAACTTGAAGTCCCACTACTTTTTCTTTCTTTGAAGCAGATCCTGTGGACACTTCAGACAGAAACTGGGCCTTATCTTAATATTCACACCTTATCAAAGTTGCAAAGTGTTACATGAAATGAGCAAATAGAGGAAATGCTCGATAAGTGCATAGCAACATAAATGCTTTAACCTTATCATGAAAATTATTTATCTATAATAACACAGACTGGGTGCCAAGTAAAAAGACCAAACCCAAACCCCTCGTTGTTCCACTTGTCTCAGTATGCAATGAATAAATGAAAAAAAACCCTAAATTAATGAAATTATTTGGGCATGATTAAGCCACTCACCTTCTACACAACCTTCCAAATAAACTTTCTGAAATAAAGTTCAAAGAATGGGGGTTAGCCCTAATGTTAAACATGGCACTAATCTCCTAAAGGCACACATGCATTTGAATTAAAACCCAGATACAAATTCCCAGATCCCCAAGAGATTGCTCATACTGCACAAAGTGCCTAAGTTTGTAGGATCAGGCTGGTACCTGCAGCCTGATTAATGTCATTTGAAGAGAAGACAAAAAAATCAGACCATAGAAAGGCACCTAGCAAGGTGTTAATGCTAAGAATACATGGCATGATTACACAGCCACAAACTAATTCAGTTCATATGTAATTACAATGTATGCTGAATGTCATGCAAAACTGATGAAAAGCTTTTAAGTTTTCACTACAGGCCTGACAAAAAGACACCATTATAAAGTTTAGTCTAAGTAACATGCTGCTAGATTGCAGGTCCCATTCTTTCCAGTGTTTTTGCCCTACTATGTATGTAAGTGGTGCTTCCAATGCAGCACAGCTCTGCTGCTGATACATCATTTTCGTTTTGATTGCTGAAAGAATAGCTGTGGAATGCAGTCAGGATTAGCTCACATTCCTGCAACAGTTAGTGGTCATCATGTATTTAGTGGCACTCACTGCCACAGTCTTAAAAACTCCACTTTTTCGGTACTACATACTTTTATTTCTAAGTTTTTTTCTGTATTTTTCTTTCACTAAGATACAGGTAATGCAAATAGAGTGATTCATGCTAATGAAATATCAGAAAATAAAACTGAGATCTTAAAGTATTAGATGTTGATGGAAAGAATAAATTTATTGACATAAGTCAATTTGTTATAAATTAAATAAAGAACAGGCTTTTTTTAAGAAAAATGCCCATTCTTATGATAATCATCTTGGAAAATTGCATTTACTACGTTCACTAATAAATAAATCATCTACAGTTATTTTTGAACAAGAACTAAAGTCAGAAGTAAGTTTTCCATTACTGTTCAGGTCTAATAAAGATGAATTTTGGAACTTTCAACTGACCAAGACTGCCATTTTCATTTTTCCCCTTTCCAGAAGACATCCTTTTAACATACTGTTAATATTGAAATATGGCTAAAATAACTGCCCTTTTCCAATATTAGTCTTTTGAACACAGTACAAATGACCCTCTTCCAACCCTTAAAAAGAGAATTAAAATAGCTTTTTAAAGCATAAAAAAGCCATTTATTGAAGGAATCCAGCAATAGATGGAAAACCTACAATTGTAACACTTTCAAACACCTATAGGCCATTTTAAAAATTATATTATAGTCGTTCGTAACTTGAATCCTTTGATTACAATTTATTTGGAAAGGAAGATGACCTAGATTTTCAGGTGTGATATTAAATGTAAAACTTAGATCTTTTCAGGAACCTATCTCAACTGGAGGTTTGAGAATTCTAGTGCAACATCAGGAATCTGCTGTGGCTATCATGATATAAATCTTAAGGATGAACAAAATACAATAGAACAGAAAAGTCACAGTGGAAGGGACCTCCAGCACTTACCTGGTTCAACTGCCTGACAGCTTCAGGCCTGACAGTTAAAGCATCTTATTAAGGGCATTGTCCAAATCCTCTTAAACACTGATGGGAATGGGGCAGGGACCACCCTTCTACCCAGGAAGCCTTTTCCAGTGTTTGACAACCCTCTGGGCAAAGAAATGGTTCCTATTGTCCAGTCTGAATCTTCCCTGGCACAGCTCTGAACTGTTCCAACATCTGCTACTGCTGGACCCTAGGGAGAAGAGATGAGCACCTGCCTCTCCACTTTCTCTCTTCAGGAAGTTGTGGAGCCAAGCTAGACAAACCCAGAGCTCTTATCTGCTTCTCAATTTGATGAATTAGCGCCAATTTTGTCTCAGAACAAATGGGGCAATTTAAATATGGGCATATCCATAGTACTTACACAAGTAAATTACTTCCTCTTTAAAACCAGGTAATCTATAACAAAAGTTACATAAATAAAAAGTAAAAGATAATAACAAAAAGTGTGATAGAGAAAAATAAAGTTGAAAGGGACAAAACCAGGCAACTTGGAGAGGTTACTATGTGCAGAAAAAGCCATCAATTTTCTTTCTCTTATCCAGCTTTGTTTTTCCTATTGCTTTCCTCTAGCATCTGTTTGGCCAATCACAGACCCGTTTAATTTTGGACACCCGTGATTTTAAATCCCATCTATTTTGTCATGGTGTTGAAGGCAACCACACACTACCATGAATTTCTATTATGTACAAACTATTGTCCTGAATGCTTATTTGGTTAAGTAGGATTTAGAATAATGCGAGTTCCTATAGTCCACTCATATTTCATAACAAATATAAATAAGCACATTCTGCATGAGAAAACAAGACTAAAATCTTTGAGTGTCATAGCAGCAATTTGTAACAAATTTTACCACAGAAATGTTTTGGTAAGAATTAATGAATACTTCTCAAAAGCACCAGGAAGTTAAAAAGTGGTTTCCATTACACAAAAAAACCCACACACACACTTCCCCTCGCTCATGCTACAATACAGGGACCTTGGAATGATAATAACAACAACAACAAAATTCTCATAGGCACTGGGAAGATATAAAACCACTCACAAACTACTTGGCACAAGGTCTTGTGATGGAGGAGATCCAACCTGATTGTAATAAAAGACTATTTTCTTGTTAGCATTACTAACTCCACAAATATTGGGAACAGATGCTTCGGAGATGAGTTGGAGGGATAGGGCTCTGGAATGAAACAACTCTTAAAAACTTAAATAACCCAGGTCTGCTATTGTTTTCTAAAACACACAGCTTATAAAAAAACCCCCAGACACAATAACAGACAATCTGACATATGGATGTCCACATATAATAGAAATTCAGCACTCACAGTAACAAAACTGCATTGTAGGGATAAAAAAGCTCAGGATTGATGTCAGTAATTGTGCCAAAGAATCTCAAAGTGAGCCCAAGAATGCAATTCAGCCCAATAACAGAGTAGATTCCTGCTCTGGAGACAGTAATTGAGTCAAACTCAAACCTAAACATTTAATTTTCTATGATATTCCCATTCTCTAACAAATTAATATAGTTTTAAAAACTAGCTTCTGTCAAGTATGTCCAGGAACCTGATCCAAAGTCAATGCTGAAGTCCATTATGGCACTTTAAATTCATTAAAATGAAACTTGTCTCTTCTCTGTAGGGTGCTGAAGGCAGTCTGTGACCTGATGTGTATACAGTAGAGACTTATTAGCCACAAGAAAAGAAGTATATAAAAGAAATAGAATGTCTTCCTTAAATTGTCAGTGTTGGGGATTTTTCCTTTTATTTTTTTTTTTTAACATATTCCCATAAAGATTCATATTCTGGCCTTTGTTGTCCAGGATCCTTGTCTCTTGCTCTTTATGGTGGAAAAAGAAATTGTACCTTAACGTAAATTGCTACTCCTGATATTTCTTTCCGTTGGCTGATGGTTTTCTATTACAGGCTTGCAAGAATTCAGACTAGAAAGAAACCCAAGCATCTTGATTGAAAGGATTTGATACATTCTTTTCAAATTCATGCTATCTAAATCACAGCAGGATGACTTGTAATCAAAGTTTTTCAAGAAGAACATAAATTTGAGGAAAAGGAAAAGGCCATTCAGCCCATTGCAAGTCATCTTGGTTAACACAGTTCTTCCAAAATAGTATCTCCCTTCTTCTTTAATGACCCCAGTGCCTCCAATTCCAAACTTGGCTCAGTAGGCTATTGAAAAATTGTATTTCTCTTTGAGTGAAAAGTACTTCCTTGTGTTGGTTCTGAATTCCATTTTTTCAGTCACTTCCATTTCTGCTTTCCTGTTCGGTCTTTTATAGTCAGCCAAACAGTGAGTCAAGTGTTATTGAATAAGGTTTTCCACCCTGTATTTCTCAGAGTAGATGAGTTTGTAATTCTCTCTTTTTCTCAATTTTTACAACAAAAAAATTGAACTCAGGTGTGACTGGGTACAACCATTTACAATACTGTAGACTGCAAACCAGACTTCTCTTCCACTTCTTTCCTTTAACAGATAATCTTTTAAAACATTGCTATTTGGCGTTTTTTTCCACCTTTTTTTCACTTTGGCTTTTTTGACTCTGCTTCTCTGCACCCAAATTGATGGCCACACTGTAGCAGAATACTAGCCTTTCAAGATTTTTGGGTTAAAGTGTTAATCCAATAAAGATATCCCAATGCCCTCTTGTATCTCTAGTCTCACTCCTTTCTTGGTTGTAAGAAGGGGACTCACTTTACCCCTGCTGTCAGAAGCAGAGTGCAGATGGAATAAGTGCCACTGCCTCAGCAGGCCCTGTGCCCTCACCAGTTTGGGATGGTGCCCTGAGATGTGCAAGGCACAAGCTCAGCATCCTGCTCCTCAAAATAAAGTCAATACAGAATAGAAACCCCAAAAGACTTAGATATGAAAAAGAGGCCTGATTCAGCAATTTATTTGAATGCTTCGAAAAATGCTAAAAAATTACTTTAAGAACACTCCTTTTTGTATTCACTATCTGAATAACCTCAGATTAAATAATCTCCAAAGTCACTCTCTGTAGATTTTGCTTTTATTTTATTGTTCTGGGGAATGATGTAGCTTCAAGTTTTACCAAGGTCATCTTTCATCCAAAAACTTAATATAATTAGTATCAATTCTGAATTTTTTGAGGCTCACACTGGAAGTTATTAACTGTGTTTCAAGTGGAATGTCAGAGGAACGAAGGGCAGAGAGAGTAATCTTTTCAGCTTCAAAGGCACAGTTGATGACTTTAGTTCACTGGTTAGTGAGAAAGACGTGCATTTTTTATTAAAGGTGTTTGCAATATATTCGAAACTAGAAACGTTTTTATTTCTTTCCTCATTTTTAGAACTTGGCATTTAGTCCTTTTGCAACATCCCACATGGCACTGGAATAACTGCAACACTTGTCCTTGTTAGCTCCAATAATTTTTAGTTGTATACTTCTTCTTTTAACAGTGAAGCTCTTCATCAACGTCCTGATTTCACAGAACTTGTCAAAAATTTGCCTTACACAGTAATAAAAAAAAAAAAATCAATTTTCATCGATACTATAAATATCTCTCTAAATAAAGTAAAACTAAATTAGTCTTGTGATCTCATATAAATATAAGAAATGCAATGTTTCTCTTAAAACTCATCATTGAAGATACGCTTGATGCCTTCAAAACTAATCACATGAACCAAAACTCTTAATAAGTTCCTAAAGATCATAAATTCAATTCTTTCAAATGAAGTCCAAGAATAAATTCTGAAGCATATTTTCCGAGTCCTTTTTTACACTAAATGTTTGCCTTTGAGAAGAAAATACATATGGATTGTAAAGCCTATATACTACAGAATGGTTTAATAAGAACCAATGTATGCTTGTTAACCTCAGAGAAATTTAACTGAGAAGGCTCAGATTCTCCATTTCCTTAGGCCTTAAATTAAGTCTACATATATCCTGGTGGACGCTCTTTAATAAAATAAAGGTTTCTGTGCCTCATTATATACCTGTGAGGGTGGAAACTATACAAGAATTTGGGCTAACTGACCCAGCAGGTCCCCTGGACTTATCAGATCACAGATTTTATCTCTGAATAACATACCAAACCACATATAGTCCCATTGAAAATTAATGAGCTTATGTCTATATAAGGTTTTGCTTGGCAGAATGGAAAATACAGCCTGTTCTCCTGTAGAGGAAACACTTTACATATCTACAGGTCATTGTCAACTTCTGGGGCACTGCTGGCAGCACTGACAGTACACTAAAAATAGCCTCTTCAGACTGGAAAATCCAGGTACATCCAAACTTCAAAACTACCTGTCATCTAGATTGAATAAACTCACTTAACCAATCTGGAAGATAAACTACCTGTAGACATGGAAATACTTGATCCCAGAAGTCTCTTGAAATCACTGGAATTCCAGGAAAGCAGCAGGTATGAATATCTATTTTTTTGTTATTATTATTTTGAAAGTCATAAGACTTTGAAGCCTGAATAGAGTCTGAAGTCAGTAAGCATAATACTTGACATCTTCTTTACATCTGCATGTTGAAAATCACTACACTGAGGGCACCACTCAACTGGAGGTCAGATGAAAATGGTCGGTATAGTCACAGCCTTCAGTACACAGTGACCCTGATGTTACCCCTGGCATAGGGGTGGTGATACTGATTTCAGTCCTTCTCAGGGACCCTACAGCCTGAGGGAAAGTCTCAGGATAAATTCAGAGCAAAGGATGTTGTTTGCAGGCAGACAGCATGCTTCCAGCAGAAGGGACTCTTAATTTGGAAAATCTCTCATACTGCCAGCTTACAATAGAGACTGTTAGACTGCATAATTCATACGCAGTAGAATAAAAACCCCAGAGTGATCAGAGCTTAGGTTGGGAATGTTTGAATTCCTGACGCATTGCTGAAGCCTCTCTGGAGCTCAGCTATATAATGGAATCTTTATCAGACCATCAACCAATTGTGATACTTATCTGTACAGCGTTGCATTTTGGGTTAAGTGATAATCCATCAAGGCTGGAAATCATTGTGTACTTTTTAAGTTGCCTACTTCATTACTGCAAGCTGACAGCTGGATGGATTTGTTAGCACCAGAAATATTTGTTCCAGACACAAAGAGCAGGTTCCTAATATATGATATTATGATATTTTCTTTCATGTATTCAGCATGGCTGTAATGTAATCTATGTCTCATTTATGATATTCATTTCCTTGGCAAATGATTCAGATTATGAAATCTATCTTTATTTGTTCCAGAACGCAATAGCCTCATTTCATGAATAATATGACCAAATAATGTATAATAATGACGACAGTCTTCATCTTACATCATAATAGCTGTTAAGCAGAGAAAATTACCATTTTTTAAATGGCAGAGTCCTTTGCTTTAGTTTGTAAAATGTAAAAATTGAAAAGTGCAGGTACTTTTCATGGTAATCGAGGTAAGTAGCATCATGTGAGTCATGTTGCCAGAATTTTTGTTTTGGGTTAGTCTGCTTTAATTCTGTGCGTGTTGCCTGAAGGATTATCCTTGGATTGATATTACAACTAAAAAACACCTTTTAAAAGTATTTGAGCAGTAGAAATTGCATGCAGAAACACTTGGGTTTGATTTTGGTTGGCTCACAATATAGACATGTAGTGATAAAGCAGTTTCACACTACATGAAAAAGGACCTCCTTTCCCAGCCACATTCTGTTGTTACTTATTGCACTCTTGTCTTATTTCCTCTGAGACACAGGAAGTTATCTTCTGTAGATGTACCAATACCCAAAATTTCTAGCCTTAATTTAAAAAAGAAAAAAAATATTTTCATACTGTGCTTATACAGCCTTTTGCTTGGAGCTACCACTGTTGGTCCATGCATGTGAGCATGTACTGTTTGTCATGATTTTAATTCTCTGTGGACATACTTAGAAATCCACAGGAACCCAGACAAATAAAGTAGGAAACTGCTGTAATTTGATTGTTTGTTTTTTTGTTTTGTCTTGCTTGGTTTTGGTTAGTTTTTCTTGGGGAGTGGGAGATTGTGGGTTTAATTTTTTTTTTTTCCCCCAGATGATATTATAAGAAGGCTTTGCCTGGCTCTCTCTCTATCAGACCTAAAACCCAAACAATACTTCGAGTCAGAACAGATGCTACAATCTCCTCTGTTGATCTTAATTTTGTGAGTTCTGAGAATTCACAGCATTAATTGTACCACTAAGCCTGACTGGTGGGAGGAAAGCCTAATTAAATGTTGCTTCGGAAAAGGACAAAAACTATGTTACCACAAAAATGAGAACGGTGGACTACTAAGCCTCCTGAAAATACCATTGTAAAACTTAAGACAGTCTAAGTCCTATTCACAACAGGTACAATTTGATACAAAAATAATTCAACTGTTTGATGTTAAACAACTCTTGCTCTCTGATCTCCTGGTATGCCGAATTTCCGCTTTGGGTGTGTCCTCCTGGTTGCACAGAAGTTTAGGACGTGGCCCTGGGAGCCACATGTCTCCTAATAAGCTGAGGCCATACACAAGCAAAGCTGTGGAGTTTTTTTTCCAATGTTGGAGTCCTTGGTAGCGAAGAGTACATGGAAAAGGAGGCAGATATCCTCCTGCATCTCCTCTCTGCACCTGTTAGCCGGTGGTGGATCTTGGGAAACTGGGAACAATTTCTTTTTCAGGTCTCCTCTATTTTGTCCATTCAAGTGCCAAAGAATGACAGGGAGCTTTCTATCCCTGGCTGCTCTATCAGCTGATTGTAGATGCTAGGGAAGTTTTTCTAGGTACTATTCAGCTGTAGCCTGAACATGTATCACCTGGCTAACAGTCATGACCAAAGACAGCTTAGTTTCAAGACTTAGGGAAAGAGGCTTGTAAAATAGGTTTGAGATTCCATCATGGTCTAACTTAGGGTTGTCATCATTTGTTAGCACACCATCTAAACAACTGAGAAACAAACAGAATGAAAAAAATTGGTAATGAAAAAAATCAGTATAAAATCAAGAAATGGCCGTTCTTGAAAGATAGGTGCTAAAGGCTTACTTGAATGTCTAATGGAAAAATAATCTAAAGAACTATTGGTTTGAATCAAACTGTTTGGTCTCCTGAGAAATCTAGACACTGGATCTGCCAGTAGGACACTTGTCTAAAAGAAGGGAGAAAGTAGAATCCAGAAAGTTGTAATTTTCTTACCCATCTTGAATAAAATCAGACACAAATTAGGTTTTATGCAACTGCTATAGGAGAATTTACTTTTAGTTCACTGTCAAAAGAACTTGCTTTTAACATTAGATAACAATAATTTTTCTTATCATAGTTGAATGTAAGTAATCATATATAACTATATTTAAGGTATAAAGTCTACCCTTATCTGCCTTGCCCCTTATACATTCTGTAGCTTATCCTTGCTTTGTTGTTTCCTTCTATGTCAATATCTCAGAATGACAAGTTCTATTAGGCATATTATGTGAAAGAAAAATGAAATCACAAGGAAAAAAATGGCTGCATTTAGGAATTTTTGATAGGAAAATAATAAAAGAAGTATTGTCTAGATAGTTTCTGTATAAAAGCTAAAATGAAACGGTTATTCTTGTAGACCCCAAAGTAAAAATAGGGAAAAAAGAGTGCAATGTAATTTTTTAGCTACGATGGTTTACTTTTATGCTATTAGAAATACTCACATTTAATGTCACTATAGTTTCCAAAATTTTTACATCTTCAAACCCTTCCTTACACCACTGTAAACTCTTCTACTAAATTTAGCTCCACAGATCTACTTTAGGAAATCCTTATTTTATACCAGAGCCAACACCAATAAAAGTGATTGGGACTATAATAAAGCAGAAATTTCATTCATATATAAATGTATACATTGGTTGGCTTTGTGGTCACTCTGACAAATAAACTCTTGAACTGCACAGCGCAGCTGCCTGGGAGCAGCATCATGTCTCTGCTATACACAACAGCTTCTGGAGATGTTTTTAGGGGTTGCTATATAAAGCTTTCAACATTCTAGTACAGTCATTATCCAAGTGAGTCAGCTGAGACTGAATCACTCTGATATGTGCAATTGAACTGAATGGACCTATCTTTTGAGGTTGGGATATTCTTGCAAAGTTAACTTTGCACCTGTTCAGGAAGTGAGATTTCAATCTTCAATAATAAGTCAAAATACACAAGTTTGATAATGTTTTTGACTTTTTTCCCCTTGTCAGGAACAGGATCTAAACAGAAAAGGGCAAAAAGGATGGTGAAGGGGCTGGAGCACAAGCCCTGAGGGAGCTGGGATTGTTCAGCCTGGAGAAGAGGAGGCTCAGGGGTGACCTTATTGCTGTCTATAACTACCTGAAAGGAGGCTGTAGTCTGGCAAGGGTCAGTCTCTTCTCTCAGGCTCCCAGTGACAGGACGAGAGAACACAGTCTTAGGCTGCATCAGGGGAGGTTTAGGTTGAATATCAGAAGAAACTTTGTCACAGAGAGGATGATTTCCCCTTGGAATGGACTTCCCAGGGAGGTGGTGGAGTCACCGTCCCTGGATGTGTTTAAGGATAGGTTGGATGATGAACTTAGTGACATGATTTAGGTGGTTTAGATGGTCTAGATGGTTTAGATGATGGATTGGTGTTGGATAGGTTGTTAAGTTAGGTAAAAGGTTGGACTTGATGATCTCTACGGTCTTTTCCAGTCTTGTTAATTCTGTTTGTGTAATTCTGTGTGTGTAGTAAAAAATGTTTTCTTTGTACGTGTGTGATTAACATAATGCCAACCCGTGGGAGGGTTTTATGTATGTTTGTGTGCACAAGTTTTTTTTCCTTTGTGAATCCAGAAACACAGAGCTGTTCTGACTTGAAGTGGCTTCTCTTGGACTGTTAATCACACTCCTTTTATACCCACGGGATTTTAAAGGATTGAAACAGCATCATCAGAATTAACTTTACACTAACAAAGAATTTCTCCAATGGAGGCATCCCCGTTGTTTCACAAGTAGGGGCAAATCCATAATCCTCTTGTGCTTCTTCTCAGTCATAGAAGGGAAAAATAGCATGGTTCCATGCACAGCTTTCACAAATAACATTACATAAATCTGATAGAAAGACAACTATTCACACAGTGTATAATTATTCTTTCAGTAGTCCTCCAGATTTGTTTCTTCTCATACATTTTATTCTCATTTTGTCGTACATTCCTCATCACGGTTATTAGGCTTTAAGATACCCTTGACAAATATATAAAGGGCAATACTCTTCACTGGCATCAAATTATGTTTAGATTTTTTGAGTTAGTAGGTAATGTACCAGTAACAGAATAATTAATTCCTGAAGGACTGAGCACAAAGGCAAGTTTATGTTTCTCTGAGAAAGTGAAAAGTTCGACTAAACAGGAAGTTTGTGAATTATCATGCTGCCATCCAACTGGATCAGTAGCTTTTTTCATGTTGTTTACTAAATGCCATGCATATTAAGACAGCGATGGATCACACAGTTCTAGAATTAAATTATGATTTTGGAGAATTTTTCCCCATTAATTCAGGCTTTTGGTAATGAGAAGGTACAATCATAATACAAAATGCCTTAGATTTACAGATTCTGTCAGCTCTTTATATCCTCCAAAAGGATACCCCATGTAAAAGTCATGCAGAATAGAGGAATGTCTTGTAAAATTTACCTGAGGTGATTCCTAAGTATCATGTAATATTTTCAGAACAGAATTAGTGAAATCTATCTAGAAAGTTTATTAGGCCAGCTATTAGAAATCCTGTTAAAAGATATTACTAAACAGTATTCACTGCCCTGTGATCTGGGGCAAACTTCTGTTTCTTTAAGGTTCGATGCAATAACGTAAGACCAAGAGAAATGCTGCTTCCAACAACAAAACAACAACCAAAAAAAGAAAGCCTCCAAAAAACCCAAACAAAAAACCCAAACAAACTGTTTTGAAGGTTGAGAATATATGAATATGTCCTCAATTTAATGTCCTCATATCAAAAATGAATGTCTTTGTGCCAAAAATGTTATT
Organism: Serilophus lunatus; assembly: GCA_013399895.1. NCBI lineage: Eukaryota > Metazoa > Chordata > Aves > Passeriformes > Eurylaimidae > Serilophus > Serilophus lunatus. Next base: position 193,617 of record VXBA01002838.1, on the reverse strand, counting down.
GGAATAAGCAGCAGAAATGCCAAAGAAAATACGTTTATGTGGTACTTTGTGCTCAGCCAACAATAGATACTACTGAAAACCTGCCCCTCTCCAAAATGGCTCTTAGGCCATTTATACCTCTGGTGTATCAGCATTCTGACAATCTGGATCAGGTTCAGCCTAGTATTTTAGGACAGCAGAACTCTGCCTTCGAACAGTCACTGTAAGTTTGTGAACATTATTTGTTCATGCGTCCAAGAGCTAAAGGGAGCATCTTGTCCATTTCTCTCTGACACTGGAATCAAGCATTTTTAAAGAAAGCCAGGATGAAGAAAGTCATAGAACTTAAATAGCGACACAAGAGTCACTGTCTCTCATTCATTTGCAAAGTGTCTCCACTAAATGCCTTTGCCACTAATTCAAGGGATTAATTTTTCCTCTTGAACTTGGAAAATTACTGTTTATCAGAGTCATATTGACTTCTTTTTTGAAAGCAAAACCAAACAAATCAGTGCCTCAAGCTTCTTTGCAGAGCATGTCTTTAAATTTTCTGTCCTTGTTTTTTGATTAGTCTCTATTTCTGGCCATATTTCATTGTTTATTACATCTGTCTATCTTTTCCTCTGCATTGGGATAGACTGTCATTTTCCCTTCAATTCAAGTTTACAGACTTCCTACACTCATTTGCCTCTTCAATTATTTGCCCAAGGGACCATACCTTTCAGTTCCTTGAAGTTGAAGTGGTCTCACCTTCTCAGCCATTTTGCTGGGAAAAGTGAGTGCTCGTGTTTTAGTGATCGATTATCTACATTTCCTTCCCTTTGCTTTCCCTCTGAAATAGTATCTCTTTGTAACTGTAGCATCAAATTCTATACATTCAAATATGTGTTAGAGCTGAAGCTTAGAAGAGAGTTCTGTTTCAGATCTTTCTCTTGATGCTGGGCACGCAAATGATGAAAATGAACACTTTGTGGTAAAGGAAAAGGAAGCCCTAAGCCACACATAGGAGGCAAGACAATGCCTTAACAACACTGGTACACTCCATATACAGTCACAACAGTGACATAGTTTAGTTTTGACTACACAACAAGCAGAAGAAAACAATTCATTAAGCACACAAACACCAGCACAGCACATGAGTCTTTCCAGTACATGAGACCTCAGAAGGCTGGGAAGCTTCTGGTGCTTGACACAAAACATTCTCTTACAGAGGCATGATAATGCCTGTAATTCTGTTCCTTTCCAGGAAATGTTCCTCTTGCAACCTGCAGACCCATGATCACTGGACTGTTTTCATGGTCTATCCTTACTTATTTTTTTTCTGGAGGAAAAGTATTATTATGACACTCATTCTCTTTTTAACTAAAACAACAGTATATGCTTCACATAAAAAGCAGTACTAAAGCATAAAGATATATAATTGCAAGTTTGATGTCAATTTATTACATGAAGGCCACAACATTAAAATACTAACGTCCTATGGAGAAAGAAGTTGGGTGATCTGGTACTATCACAATCATTCTACTTTATTTGGACTTGAAAATTATCTCAGCCTATTCTTGTAAGTTAGGCAAGTCACTAAAACTAGTTCATAACAACATTTCTAGAAAAAAATTTTCATAACTCAAGTGTCTGAACTTTCCTGGCCTAACTGTACCTCATCATGTGAATACTTGCAGTATGCTAAATTAATATTCTTTCCCCTCTCTTTGTGTAATGAAAGCTTTCAAGAGACCACATAGGAACCTTCTGTCATTTCATTTACTGTGAGAGATTTGTAGCTACTCAGATGATGACAATCTGATGACAAAACCCAACAGGATGGGGGGGCAGGGATGGGACAGAGAAATTTCAGCTCATTTCTAGTTCTAGTGAGATGAAAACACCCTTAAATTAGGAATACCTTGAAGTGTAAAAGACTAAGAAGGGTGATGTAATACGATGCCTGTTTGTTATCAAGCAAGACTGCACCAACAGAAATTCCAGTGCCAAGACACCTATCTTGTTTTAAATGGTAACACTCAAAATAACCAGCCTTAAAAGGTCATGTTTATCTAAAAATAGCTTGCTTGCATTTTACATTAAAGTTAATTTACTAACCTTAAAAAAATTACATGCAAATGTATACAAATAATTTAAGCATCCTGTCAAAGTTCACATACTCACTGCTAGAGCAATGAAAATATTCAAGGTCATATGAAATCTCTCTTCACCATGTACCATCCTGTGGATTATTCTATTGAAGATATATATATTGAACTAAAAAATTTGAACCTTTTCTTTAGCAATTTCTATCCTTCTTAAAAATAAAACCTATTAATTTCCTATTGATTACGTGTTTTCCAGGCTATAACAAAGAAACATACTGTACCTCTGATGCTGGTGCCTGTTGCCGCTGTGGTTGTGCTGGCTGTTAAGGCTACAGTGGTTGTGACTGTTGCAGTGGTAAGGGAGGGGATGACAGTAGTGGGAAGCAAAGTGTTGAAAACATCTGGTGAGTGGAAAAAAAAATATAAAATAAAATCATATCATGCAAACAAAGGAGAATCATAATAGTGGTTTAATTTGTAAATACAAGTATGTTGAAAATGACTAAATTAAAACATGATTAACATAAATTATTACAGGTACAAGAGAGTACCTTTAAATTCTTGACATTTATCACTCTCAATTTTTATGGTCAATCTTTTAGCATACGGAATTTAAAACTCTGTTAAAGTGATCAAGTTTCCACAGATCTAGAGAGTGACAGTTTAAGTGACAAGAATCCATTTCTTCACTGAGCCATTTTAAATGTCTCACATAGTAGAAACCATATACAGATGAAACATGCTGTGTCAGAGTGGGAGATGAAAAAAACAACACCATCATGCTAAAATAAACACACACATGTTAACGAGAAATGGCTGTATGTTAAAACACCCACTTTCAGACAGACTCAATGGAGGGAAAAAGGGGAGAAAATGCTACTAACTCTAAGAGTTGCTTTTTTCCGGATTGCTTTTCTTCTTCTCACACATTTGCTTAAGACAGAGTTGTCTGCTAAGATCCAGAGCAGAGTATATTTCAAAATCTTTACCCTAATTAGCAGGCACATTCATCTTGCAATCATCCTTAACGCTTGCAATTTATTGTTAGTACACACAACAGTATTTCTCTAAACCAGCTTCAAACTAAAAATCAGACATTCTAATAACATTATTTAATTTAAGTCAGAAAAAAATGCATAGCCATAATGACAGCATCCTACAAACCTCTTCAGCTTTTGATCAAGCAAGTGCAGGTATGCCAGGCTTAGGGGCACCACTGCTTTGCTGCAGAAGAACCAACAACATCTGTTGCAAAATGCTCCAATAAAAGAGCAGAATGTAACTAGATATACAGATAGAAAATACTTTGATTACACTGCCAAAAGCAATGAAGACCAATAGGACTTTGCTTATAAGGTGATTGCAGCTGTTAAAGAACAAACAAACAAAAGGCCTGAAAAGAACTAGAGAAAAGCACTTCAATGAAGACATAAAAAGCATCTGACATTTTTCAGATTATTTATACTGCAGGTTTAAAAGGAAAGGACTCATTTCTTGGCAGTTGATGGTGAGTCACCCATTCCATACTGATTTCACTGAAAATATTTCTGAAGGGTGCTTTTCGATGCCATAAAAGAGCAAAAATCTGACCCAGAATCTGTCTTCTCTTGCTGTGGAAAGAAATGCAATTTGTCTCTGAGTACCATCAATTCTGACTGAGATCAATGGAAGCTCAGTAGCTCAGAGCTTTTCGGTGTTGGGCTGCACAGAATACACTTCAGACACAGGGTCCATGAGTTCAGCATTGCATAATTACTCTCTCAAGACTTCAAAGTAGCATGCTTACCTTATTTTCATGCTGGACAACAGATTACTTCGCAACTTTAAAAATCTCCTTGTTAGTTAACATCTGTAAATCACCTAAACCTTTCTGTATTCCTCTGGTTTTGATAAACAACAGCACTGTTCTCTCTGGAATCTATATTAGTGGGATTTTCCACTTCTGAGTCCCTCAGAAAACAGCACAAGATCCCTCTTTCATCTGTTGTACACTACTATTTAATCTATTTATCAGTACAAAATATTCTCGAACCAGAAAAATTAGAGCCAGCTTTTAAAATACCTCACAGTGTAGCCACATTTATCACCAGAAAAAATGATGAATTTACCTGGAGTGCAAGTACCACAATAACTAAACAGAACTGAGTATAATAAGAATTAAAAATAAATTAATTTGTTAAAAAGAAACATGTCTCATGTACTGATCTATTCAATTTCTTCTCGTAAAGGGAAACTCCTTCTCTGATAAGTACCTGCTAAAAATGAAATCAAACAGAAAAAAGCCCCACCAAAAAACACCTACTTCATGAGGAGAGCAAACCCTTGTTTATTAGGAAAGCTTTACAAATAATTTTTGTACGTAAAACCTAATTAGTGTGACTTAGAGCTGCATTAATTCTCTTTCTTAAATATATATTTATTTAAGACTCTGCAAGGACAAGTTAGGGTTTTATGACAGTGCTATCCATTCTGCAAACATACTGTCTACCTATTTAACCAAATAATAGCTGACATAAGTGACTGATCAACTTAAAAGTTGATTGCTTTCTGGTTTCTTGCCTGATTGAAGCAGTTCCAACAAGACTTCTTATTTTAAATGAAAGGCTATCTAGGAAACATTCTAGTTAACAAGAACTAGGATATCTCAGCATTTTATACGGATGTGATAACTCCCCTTCTCATCAGATCAAAAATAATGAAAACTTGTACAGAAATTAGTTTCCTGATCAAAGTCGTAAACTGTGATGGCAAACATTAAAATAGCAGCTGGTCAGAAGCCTCAAAGAAAAAACATATGTTCACAAAAGAAATGTAAGCACAAGGAATTGCTTTCGCTTTGTTTCTTTCTTGCAGAGTAAGGTGAAAATTCACTGTGCAGATGAGTACTCTTGATCTGCTCTGCTCACGGCATTACAAGGACTTACTCTTAAAGACCACAGGGCAAGATAGCAAACAGGAATCAGCAGCTTGAGGAGAACCACATTTCCCAAGCAATGAAATCTGAGTCTGCTCTGGACTCTAGAAATGTCTGGTCCATACTGGCTTAGGCCCCAGGCTCTGGCCAGTGGAATTGCTGCATTAAAGCCATGAGAGTCTGCAACAGGAATGCATAAAGTCCCTGAACAGCTCATAGCTATTTGATTGCACAGACAACACAATTTGGAACTCTTGGACCATATCTCATCCTTAAATCTTACTTTGGACAGCCCAAATCCAGGGACAGAATTCTGAAAAAGCACCTGAGCCCCACATTGAAAAGACTTGTGGGGATGGGGCTCCTCAGTCCTGTTGAGTCTGACAGAAAGGCTCCTATCAGCTCTTCCAGGATTCATGGATTCTCATTAACACATTGTCTTTCCCTGGAAAATGCTTTCAAATCAGAGTATATAGAATAGGCATTTCAGAAGAAAAAGAGAAGTAATGTATGCTGCTCCTCAGTCTTCCATTATGTATTGCAGGTGTAGGAAGGAGGTAAGAGGTCTGGAAGTTCCCAAAATCAGACAGACTACAAGTAAAAAATTTTACTTAACAGCACAGGCTTCTGTTTAAGGTACATGATCACTATGTTTCATGGAGGATGTGCTGCTCCATTTTCATGCCAGAAAAGGGAATGTCAATTTGATCTGTTGCTAGTTCTGCAAGGCTTTTTAGTCTTTTTTATTTTAGGTTTTTGTGGGGTTTTTTAAATGCAGGGCACAGATATCTTATATCACTAGTGAGGCACATGTTATGTTACCCAGAGATCCCTGCTGGCAGCTACTCACAAACATGCCATCAAAGGGACTATGATTTGTCCAGCAGGTTTTTTGTCAGGAAGGATCTTAACAGAATAGATTTGCAGATTTCTGCCCCAAAACCCCATGTTGGGGTGAAACTCAATTCTATTTCCTTGTCTTGCATTTTCTGAATCTAGTTGTACATAATGTTCAGCTGAAAACAAATCTTTGTTTATGCCTCTCATGCTACTAAATGCCAAGGATCATTATGACCAAGACCTCACAGACTGGAACTTTTTAATTCAAGTAGCCATACCAAGTCACTGCACCATGTTGCTAATTCAATAATACTAAGGTATTAATCCTTAGCCTCCTGTGAAGCAGAAAATAGCTATATTTTGCAAATGGGGAACCAAAGAAGACAGAAAAGCCATGCTCAGAGATCTAGAAGTCGAGCAATAATTGTAACCATTAATTTTGAAACCGCTTCTAAACTGGATGCTGGTTGACAGACAGTTACTCAGTCAAAAATCCAATAATGTATTTAAGTTGGTATTAATTTCAAAACCTTTCTAGCTCTGAAACACAAACAAATCACAGAGAACTAATTGATTCCACATAAGTCATTGAAAATAGGAAAAGAGGTAACTTTGATGCCAAGGGGAACTACTTACGCCAGTTCTAGCTCTTCTATGCTCATGTTCCCACAGGTTATACAATAAGACTGAACTGGATATGGGCTCCTGACCTCTCTCTAGTGGCACAGGGGAGTTTTAGTTGAGCTGCAAATGCTCAGCCAAGAACCTTTTTTTCAGTGAGGACTTGAGGTAACATCCTGGTTCAGTGGGTGCAGAGAACAGCATGGAGAAGGTTTTACAAAGGGGATCTCCAAGACCACTACTGTGTGGCCTTGGATTAGCATGCCATGGAGCTGAAACAAGGTGAAGGCTGACAGCAGGTACTCTGATTCTGAGTGGACAGTGTAAAATGGAGAAGCATGCAAGGCTTGGCTGGGTCAGGGGGGCCACTCCTTAGCAGAGGCACAGATATACTCTGCTTATGAGCGGCAGAGTAATGTTGTACAAGGTCAGCTTAAAACAGCGTCAAGCCTCATCTGCTCAAAATTTCTTGTTTGTCTCTCCTTTCTTGAATTGATGTTGCATTCTTCTTACTAAGGCAGAAGACATTCATCCATTTAAGTGCAGGGAGCCTGGACAATTTACTCTCATTGCCGATTTGGCCCTAAGCATTGTTACTCTCCATTTCCAAAGAAATGAGAAATGGTTCTGTTTGGTTTAGCAGGCTTATGTGAAAGATAGATCTGACCTATTGAAAATATTTGACTTTTTTGGTAAAAATACAACTGATATTTTGACATGACTGAGCACAAATCAGGCAACAATAGCTGAAGTTGATAAAAATGTAAAGGCTTTTGTTTCAAGCTTGACAAAGGCTGACAGAAAAATTAAAGGACAGAGTGATAATGATGGATGGCCTATGCTGTATTTTGACTGAGAATGAAAGAAATTTTAAGTGGTAAACTGAACTGAGTGATGACCTACCTGGGAAACAATCTCACTACTCTGCGCAAAATTTAATCAGTCTGTGGTATGTAGCACTAAATAATTTAGCAAGGTTTTAAATTCAAAGGGAGCTGCATTTACCCTTGCTTCAAGAAAACAGGATTGAACAAAAAGATCATTCAGCTTGAATATCATGTGCCAATAGCTCCTTAGCACTTAGGCTGAGTGATCATGAATGCTCATGGACAGGAGGTCAAGGGGTTCTTTTTACTAATTGATTCAGATTTATGAAACTCTGAAATGGCAATTATGTGCTTGACATTTTTGCTAGCAAATCAGATATCATTAAAAATATCCAAACTCTTTTAACAAAAGCTCCATGTAGATCTACATCCTTAGTTATGACATTAGAAAGTTATGGTGAATGAGTTCATATTGCAAGACATACAGCTGGGCTAAAATAGCTAGGCAGCACAGAAATAAAATAAAATCACATAGCCCCACCATTGTAAGACATTTTATGGACCTGTACATGGTACTACATGTTTGAAGATATGAGACATTTCATTAAAGTTTGATGAAACATAATTTCATTGCATGGTGTCAAGACAGAGAAAAAAACCCTTAAGTGCTATTACAATTTTGATACTGCTTCTCTTTCTTCCTAAGTTAGGAACTGGGAAGAACAATAGTTTTCTCTTCTTATAGAAAGTTTTATAACTTGGTAGTTGGTTTGTAATTTGTTTCTTTGAGTTTTTTCCTGCTGTTTCAAAAAAATACACTTCAGTAGCAAATGAAGGAGGATGAAGTATTAGAAGATACAGCAAAAAAACCCCAACCTTATTTCCTTCTGTTCTCAAAGATCCAAGAAAAAAAAAAAAAAAAGGAATCTGTACATCCCTGGCCCAAATTCTGCCCTTCAAAAGGTAAGAACCAAGCCCATTTCAATATTAGTACTGGCAGTCATTCCAAATGAGGGCCTGATATCATACCATGGCACATTTTACAACACATGCTCTTACCTGAATTGCTTATGACAAAATAAAAAATGTGATGAATATGAAAAAACAAGGTGTAGTAGCATGTTATTTCTGATTATGCCATCTCATTTGACACTGAAATATGAAGTAAAAGCTAGCTGCCCTAAATTGTCTTGAAAGAGCTCTGTTAGTGAGTATCTCATTTATTTTGTGCACTAGAGCAACAGTAGAACTCAGAAAGACCATGGGTGTGTGAAAGGCTGATTTTCCACAAGTAAAGCCAGGCCAGGCTCAGTACAAGTGTGTGAGCAGTCAGAAAACAAGCAGCTGTGGATCTCAGGCAGGTGACAAGAAAGAAGCAATGGGAAGGAAGTGCCTCAGTATGTTAGGAAGGACATGCTAAGGTAGGGTAAGATCTCAGGGCTGAGAGCAGTGCAGTGACTGGCTCTGTGGCTTTTCTCCTCCCTCAAAGTGCATCTGCCCAGACTCAGACCAGCTCCCAGCAGTGCTGTGAGACCCTGGGTCAGGTGGAAGAAAAGCTTTCCATGGGGACTCCAACAGGGAGAGCATGCTGAGCAGAGGCAGCCTCCCCTTTCCTCTTTCACTGGTCAGAATTTGGGATTCAGTAGGCACTGGGACCGTGTGTTTTATAATACTCTTGAGTAGCTGCTAAAATTCAAAGAGTAGCAGTAAACAGGAAAAAAAAAGCTTTCTTTCTTCCTTTTTTTTTTTTTTTTTAATGGATAGATAAACATGACCTTTCTGCACAGCACAGATGTTGCCACCAATATGGCTTTGTCACCTGGAGACTAGGGTAGTCTGCAGCACACAGGAATTGCACATAGGGACTTCAAGAAACCTGAACCAAGCATTTCACGGGAAAACATCTAACATGAGCATTTAAGTATTGCACTGGTGGCTCATAGCTTTCAAAATGTTGGGTTTGACCTTTCAAGCCCTCAGTGCTTACTTTAGGGATCATTTTGCTCCCCACAGCACTACACTGAATTTGCTATCAGCAAAAGCACTTTAGCTGCAGCTCCCTTGAAACAGAAAGAGAAGTTTGCAATGAAGGCCCTGAGATGCTAGAACATGCTCCCATGTCACTGTCCGTCAGACTCATTGTTTGTCACCGGTCTAGCCATTTAAAAAGCTCACCATTCTTTCTCTCAGTGAAGCAGAAGAATAAAAGGTGACATAATACAGTATCTCAATACGTTTACCTATTGCTGTTCAGTTTTGGTGGGTCAGATTATATTAACTGCAAAATTTGTACTATAGAAAATGAATAGGCTTTACTGTGATATTTCTTAATCTCTCTGCTAAAACTGAGGGATACACAGAGAACATAAAAGGACAAGTTTGATAACATAATAACTACGTGTTTATGCACTGAAAATTATCTTGGAAAAAGAAAAATCAAAATTCGCAACTAGGCAAATTCTATAATACTGAAGAATGTGTTTTTAAGTGCTCCAAGTCTCACCTTACTAATGGTTGTTAGTGTGAGATTTACATCTAAGGACAAATTAAACCAAGTATTCAATAGGAAGATTAATATCCCATGTCACGTAGTTATATGAATATAATACATACTTCAAATTACAATTTACTTGAGAAATAAAATATAAGACCTATTTTTTTCCCCAAACTTAGCATAAGTTTTGTTAGCAGTTAAAAAAGGCCTTTCCAATTCAATAGTAGTAATAAAGTCTATTATTTGAAGGGAATCAATTTATCTTGCATAAAAGCTCACTTTCTCATTAGTTACAAATATGGCACTGGGCAAATCATTGAAGTTTATGCAACTTGCCTGAAAGAAATGAAGTAAAATTTGCAGAGCATGTAAGAGGTTATGGAAATTAATTTTGTAACTCAGTATTTTAAATAAGAAGGTAGTTTTAGAGCATTGTTTGAGGCCACAGCCTCAAATGAAGAAGCATATGAAGAACACATCTACGTATGTCTTGATGTTGTTCACAGTCCTACATTTACAAATACATACACAGTAAAGAATGGATATCTTCCTTGAAGATTTGTAAGATCATTATTTGGACAGTACTGGCCAAATATTAGGGAAAAAAAGGCAGCATTATTCCAACTTCACTGCTGAGTAAATGAACATGGAAGAATTAACTGGAATGTCTTAAATTTAACAGATTTCTGAGCCTGACACAGGACTTCAGAACAGATCTTCTGAGGCCGATTTTAATCTTCTACATAAAACCCCCTGATTAATAAAAGCACGAAAGAAAGCACAACCTCTCTCAAAATTGCATTTAAAAAGTACTTTCCCTTATACCTGCAGTGCCAATTTCACTGCATTCAAGACAAAATGTTACCACAAGAGCCACCAAACATCTTGTATGAATTAACCCGGCACAATTTTCCATAAAAGTGCACCATTCTATCACTATTAATAGGGTGCTCCAGGCCCATTACCTCTGCTTAAAAAAGTGACATTAAAGCTGTGAAGTTCATTTTTATTCTTTTGAAGTAAACAGACAAGCCATATTTCTTTGTTTTTCCAAGCCATAAAATAGGAGTATTCAAAATTAAATGAAATAAAGTATCGGCAGCTGGCCCTTGAAAACCTGTAAGGAAAAGCTAATGCACAATACAAATTCAGACACCAGCAGCCTCGAATAAAGATAACAGCTTTCTCAGAATGACACTTGACTTTTTCTGTGGGGAAAAAAAAAAAAAAAGAAAATCCAAAAAGCTCAGGCAGAATTGCACTGAGGTGCAAAGAGGTCGAGGGTAATTTCCCAAAATTTCCCTATTATGGAGACACGTGTTGAGACTAAACAGAGGTAAATAGATTTCTTATCTCTGTTTTATTGTGGTTGCTACTTCCATTTCTCTGAGAAATTAAGGAAAAATCACTGAAATTGCTTAAACAATTCAAAACTCACTTCAATAATTTTAAGGTTAGTAAAAACAGATAACAGAGAATATTATTTATTCTAAATTAATTTATTTCAAAATAAAATCAAATGGGTCCAACACTAATCTGAAATGCTTTATCACAGATATGATATCTATATCTCATTGAAAATCACCTTGGGAAAGGCATCTTTGCAACCTAAAATATAGAGTATTGCACTTCATTGCACTGTCTTTGACTAAGACCACTAGTTCTCACATTTCCATCACCAAAGTACACTACCAGAGCAAACAAGGCCCCATTTTTACAGCTGTCAATCTTTAATGTTCTGGGTTTTTTTCTGGCAGAAAAGAGTTCTATACATGTACTTGAATTCTGCTATGACTCTTTGGCTTGGTGTAACACAAAACTATGAATGGTGGGATATATGCAATGTAGTCAAGACTTAATTTTGTTAAAATTATCCAGCTTCCCATTCGGCTGGCAGATACTTAGTTCCTTAACTATTAAGCCATCAAATAGGCTAGTTCACCAATGGAATATCATGGTAGTTTTTATAAAGAATGCTTGATCATATCTGCTAATTCATTTTAAACAAAAATATGCGAAGCAGTGCAAAGAGATTTCAGTTCTTGCTTAGAATGATGACAGCCATCCAGAGCTCTCCTCAATCAAGCACCAAACTAGCACTTCAACATGTCAACGTCCTTCAACTCCTCCCTGTCTCCTACCCATCAAGGATGACAAATCCTGCAGTAGATGTAAAACACAGAAATCACTGGGGGAAAAAAAACAAATCCACTAGTGCAATGACCCACAGTAATATCTAAAGAATAAAACACTTCAACCACTCCTACAATTTTACCCTGCCAAACTTTTTTCTGTTCTTCCTCCTCCCTTTTGGTTTGTTTTTGTCTTCACTTGCTATGAGGATTAATATGGGCAGTTTCAGCTGAAAAGTATACCCTCCTGAGGTATGAGACTACCAAGAAAACCAATTTTTTTCTTCAAGGGTGTAGCTGGGGAGTAAAGAAGCCGTGTGGATATCAGTGAAGGAAAAGGAAATATACATCTGAGTATAAAGCAGATAAAGAAAAAAAACCCAAACGCTTTAATTCTTCTGTCTTCAGGCGTTCTAACAAAAGCAAAGTAATCCTAACAGAAAATTGTTTGGATCACTCTCACAAATGACACATCACCTTCCACCATAACACGAGCACCATCAGTCATAGCAGATATCTGGAGACCTGTTCCCAGGCATCTGCCAGGTAACTTCCTTCAAATGGAGCTAGAGCTTTTTTAATGCTAGTGAAGGAACCGAGTCAGGGTGCTGTGGGAGATCCTCATATGGCATATTCCAGCTAACTTTATAGGGTTTGTTAACCATGGCTTTCGTTTTGTTTTCTCCTTGCAACTCGAGAATGCTTTCCAGACACATCCTTACTGTCCTCCTGATTACTTTTTGCTGTCTATTCTCCTTTCTGTGGGAGTCATAAAGAAAGATCAATGTGATGAGCTTTTTTGAAAGCTGCCAAAATAGTTTGGTATCCTTGAGAAAAAGTCAAGATGATTCATAGTAAGGCATAGCAAGTCGGAATAAGATTCAAAGCAGAAAGTCTATGATAGGATTTCACAATAAAAAATGTGATTTTAATTACAAAGTGAAGAGAATTTTATTGTATTGTATCAAGAACTCAAGCAGCAAGAACTAGAAAAAATAGTTTGCAATTGCAGTTTAGAGGATTCCATTTTGGAGGGTGGGCTAAAGACAACTCAGGTCCCAACACAAATTTAGGTTAAATTTATGCTGTAAAGGAACATTTAGGAAGATTTTTAATTTTTTTCCAGTAAAGTTTCAATTTTTTTGTCAGTTTGTTCTGTTGTTAAGTTGAAAGAATACTGAAAACAAGTGGTAAAAAACCTTATTTGCTGTAAACAAAATGCTGGCAGAATACTGTAAGAAACATTTGATTGAATATTTTTTACTTCATATAACATAGAAATACAAGCTAAGATAAACTCCAGAAAACATAATAAATAATTAAAAAAATAAAATAGAATACTCAATACTTAAAATTATTAACATCAAATTATGGATGTTAGAAATATTAATAATTTGAGATAGCTAAGCATCTACCTGTCTCTGAGCCCCCATGGTCATCTGGTGATTAAAGACCTCAGATATGTAAGTTCTCAAAGGTCTCTAAGAAAGATGAATATTTTTGGCAGAATATTCAGAATATCCCTTATTTATATCTATCTCCCTTTGGTCAGAGCCTTCCCAAGGTTCACAATCTCAGTTGTCATTTTAAGCAATATCACTAGATAGTGTACCACTTTCTTTCTTGAATTAAGTGAAAAACTGAGCAGCCAAGTCTCAAAAGAAATGTAAGTTATAGAAGCACTATATTGTGAAAGATAGAGATAGGATACATTTATTTGCATTCTAAGTAGCACCAAATGGTGCAGTTGAGAAAAATCACTAAGCCACTTTAATATTATCTTTATGGTTTGAGTTTTCTGAATAATAAATTATCTAGATAGAAACAGACGATCACTAGCAACTGTTAGACTATAACTTTATCATCAGTCTCAAGTGAAATTTTTCAGTTAACAGTTACTTTTTCTTCATGAAGGTTGCATATGCTGTTCATAGACGTGGTAATTTTACAATCTGACCTTTCAAACAAAAAAGCTCAGTTGAAGAAAAATTTAAGAAAATTTGGGGTTTAAGCAATAGCAAAGTGTAAATTCCAGAAAAATTAGGGAGAAAACTTTGCTAATACAGCAAATCAGTGATAATAAACTCAACAGCACTAGTTTAGAAATATACAGCACTGAATTTCAGTTAAAAGTTCTTTTCAAAAAACCAAGAGTAATGTATCTAATTCAAGAACTACTTCATTGCATACGCTCTCTCCATATACAAGCATGCAAAATATTAACTTTATGCAATTATTGTGTATGTACAAAAAAATTCCCTCATTATAATTCAAAACTAACATACTCTCTTTTCCTTTTCAGAAGTCACATAAGAAATCCCAATCAAGAACATTAGCCAATTATGTATGTACACAGAAAATGAAATAGAGTTGTGTATTATTAAAGACATTATCCAAAACCACAGGCTTTTAGAATGAGATCTATTGTAATAGAAATGGACTATACATATTAGACCATATTGTTAAAGGTTGGACCTAGAGAAAGATTTGCTGCTGCTGAAATATTCTAAATTCAAGTATTTCAATTAATACTCCGGTATGGAATTAAAAAAAAAAATCATCTTCCTTATGTTATCTGAAACGTCACTAAGTTTTCTTTCACGAAAAACAATATTTTAGTGTAAGCATATAATAGTGTCAATCATATTCTCCAAAAGTGGTAGTGTGGTTTGGAATATTATTTACTTAAACCCTTCCAAAATAATTCTAAGGTTATCTGGAAAAAAATTTGGATCTTATTTTTCTAAAGTTACCATAAATGAAGAAAGATCAGTTCAAACAGCTCAACTATATACCCCAGTATTCAGGTATTTATCAACAAAAAGCAATTTCAAAGTAACTGCCTTGAGAGTGTTCAGGGATAACAGCTGGACAATTCATCCATAAAATTAAGCCAAAAATTCCATCATAAGCTTCTTCACAGACTTCTCATACCTGAAAATGTCAACTAAACAGTATTCTTCTTTAGTCCAATAATAAAAGCTGTATTATACAATGATTTCTTAATTCATCTGACTGCATGGCATTCATCTGCATTGTGCTTTAAGGTCTGGATCACATCTTCTAGTGTAACCAAGAGCCTTCTGGAGAAGTCAACTTTAATATTATGATGATGATTTAATACCTTAATGTCACTTTAGAACATTGTTGTATATTAAAAATCAAAGTATTTCAGCACAATTGAAGTGCAATGCTTTGAAGAATGCCAATTAAATTCTCTGGGTGTTTCTAATGTTACCTTTAACACGGTTATAATGAGTCACTTTCTTAGGCCTGACATGGTGTAATATTGCTCCCTCTCACCTTGGTTTTTGCTAAAACTATCCAGCTGATGGGAATTTCAAAGGACATGATGACAAAAATAAATAAATCTCTTCCTGGATAATCTACCAGACTCTGTCTGATTGCTTTTGTTTGTGGGTGTGTATGCATGCATGTAAGATGGCAAAGAGGAATAGAGAAAAAGAGGAGATAGTTTGGAGGGAAGGAAGGTTTTCAAGAAGGATAAAGTCTTTGGGAGTGAAAAATAGGTAAAAAAAAGAGAACAACTAAAAGCTCAGGCTCCTCCAATTTGTTTTCTGCATTTTTAAATGTATTTTTACTTCTCATAATATGGGAATAGAAAAAACTTTTCACCTTTGTGAAACTCACTGTTGAGACTTTCTCTTAATTCAAGAAGAGATACAAAAACCTCAAAACCAAACAGCACAGGTATTCATCTACAAGCACCAAATTTCTAATGAGGTCCTAAGAAATCTTCTGAGTCTCATATTCTTGATATGCCTTTCCTGCTGTAAGGGCAATTTCGTTGTTGGTTGGTTTTTGATTTGCTTTGGTTTGTTTGGTTTTTTTTTGTTTTTTACCAAAATTACCCACTATTGTAGCTACAAATGTTATTATTGTTACATCGCACCACGAGTCTTCTCGATTCTCTTTTCTCAAAGCTCAAGCTTTGTTCACACAAAGGCAAAATATTCCCATAGGCAAAGAAAGTCTTTTCGCCAAGATGAAGGCATAAATGAGACATTTCAACACAGAAAATTTAAAGGAGAAAACTTTAGAAATTATCCACTTACTTCAATGTCTATGGTCTTAACAGCAAAGCAGAAAGCAACTAGATTACTGATGAGCGTGCTGCTCCACATGGATGTTGCTTCTTTTCCTTTCCACCTTCCCTCTGCCCCTCTACTGAATATTTTTAACATGCTTTTTTTAATATACCTTTATGATAAGGTGCCAAAAAACACTCTACAAGATTTATCAGAGGTCTATAGTAAAAATATTTAAAACCCCAAAGATCGAGTGCCTGTTCAATAAGCTTAGTTTCCAAAAAAAGTAGAAAATATCCTCATTTCCTCCATTTTCTTTCAAATTCCTGTTCTACTCAGAGAGATGTGCACAAGTGAGTTAGAGAAATAGAAGAGACAGAGGGCACCTGTGAGGACATCATAACAGAAATGAAATATATTAAAAATCTGATAGTAGGTAAATGAATTGACAAAGATAAAGACATCTAGTACAGAGGTAATAAAGTTTAACTCATATGCATTTTGGATTCCACTGAGTTTCTATTAATTTTTAAAGGAAATTGTACGGGTGTGAAAGTGCACCATGATGGAATTATGAGTGGCCACAGAAGGTGAACCCCTATGAATGTATTTGGAGACAGGATTTAATAAACTAAAGTGTGTGATGCAAATTCAGCCTAGTGCTGTTCTAAATATGGAGAGCAGTCAATCACAGAGATTTACAACTAGACCAAAAAATAAACCAAAAAGGTGAAAAAAAGGACCATGAAAGAAGAGTGGATACAAGGGACAGAAATCCAGAAAATGCAGAGTTTAAGAGAATTAATGAGAAATTGAGACCGAGGTAGAAATACTTGAGAATCTACTCAAGGGAAGCAGCAAAAACATAAAAAGTGATTTTAACTGCATACTTCCAGAACATACAGGAAACAAGGCCAGATAGCTTGTAAAGTTAAGAAATGAAGAGACACAGCAGCAGGCTTAAGCAAACAAAAGAGAATACTTTTCCCCTCAACACATATAACTCAATTCAGAAACTTGTTGCCACAGGTTACTGTGAAAACTAAGATGACAAATGTTTCGAAATGGGACTGGACAAGCAGGTGGAATATAAATAATGTTATAGTTAGGAAAGGTGCAGTGGGACCTTTTGTCTTACACATGGTAGGAGATCATCTCTTTGAAAGCACATTTCAAAATACTAATGAGGATCAGTCTTTCAGTTGCCTTTATTTGCAAAAAATATCTTGCCTTAAAAAAATACAAACTAAAGGGGCTGAAGACAAAGAAATCTGTTATGCCACTTTTTATTCTCCAGGCATATTAAGTAACTGGCCCGACTGCTTTCTACTGTATGTATAATTAGGGCAACAAGAACTGCCTTGACCATCCACAGCTGCTGATTCATGCTAATTTCCATATTGTTCTTCTAGATAATTGCTACACGACACATTATAACTTTGAATATTTCAATTAATTTAATGTGTGCCTGTAGATTAGCACATCAGGATATTTCACCAAGGTATATTATTTTGAATAGGTATGCAAATTATCAAATACTGCTGTTTCCATTAAGAAGGTTTCTCAATAATGTGGACTTCTGTCACTCACTCCAGTGTGATACTGAACCAAGTCTTCACCAGTGACATCCAGAGGTTATGAAGTATTCCTACATACATAACAGGTATATCTTCAGTTTGATTACAATGGACCACCTCCTTCCCCAACTCCAGTTAAATCAGTGCAGTTATTACCTAAGCTTCGCAAGTAGAACCTATGTTATTGAGTTGAGCAACATGAGTTTGACAGTTTGCTCTGTTTGCTGATGATTAATGACTAGTATTTGGACAAAGGTAAACAAAAATTCTTAATAAATTGGAAAGAGTGAAAATTGCCTGGGGCCCATTACCAAAGAAAGGGTGTAATATATCCAGCCAGAATGTGCACTTCTAAAGCACTAGGCTTGCCAATTAGAATACAGAAATGACAACAGCTACAGGCATTAAAGCTTGTGCTGTTCTTAGTGCATGGGGCAAATGGTTGAGTAAACTACATGTCTTGCCTTTGTACTTTTGCCTATAAACTCTGACTTTGTGTCACCTTTCCACTTCACAAAGTGTTTTATGACATTCATTATTAACAATAAATGTTAAGAAAAATTAAATTAGCAGTCATATTGATTCAGCAAAGCAGCATGAGCATATTTAATAGCCCATGCCTTTAACTTTATTCAACTAGATTCAATTTCTCTGAAGTCTGATTTCTTTAATTATATTACAAATCTAAAAAGAAATTTTATGTTATCAGATACTAATTGCATCGGACAGACCTCCATTCATCTGCTTACTGCAATATTTATTGCCACTGCCATCACTTAACATCAAAACAGTATTATCTCATCACTTACAGTGAAAACAACACTTTTCTGTATCATTTTGTGTCTACTTTGGTCTAGTCAAAGGCATGCGACACTCTTTGCTTGGTTTATATAATTAATATGTATAAATACTTTGCTTACCTTTAATCTCCAATTATGATAAACTACACCTTCCATTTTTAGGCAAGCCCCTCTCTACACTAAGGCTGTCTAAATCTTCTCTGTTAGGAAGATAACTTAAAAAATTGACAGAATTAGTAGAGTGAGTACCACTGAGAGGGGGGAATTTCATGGGAGGAAAAAAGAATAGAATTGAGATGAAGCTTTTGCAACATTAACAAACAGAACGACAGAAAATCTATTGGAGAAGAAGTGAGAAAGCCAAAAAGTTAAAAATACAGCGCAAATGGTGGTACCTATAAGAAAAGCTCTGAATCAGGTTGCATTCCACTGCCTTTACAGAGGATACATTCCACTGATATCCTCTGTTTCCTCATGCAAGTTCACACAGAAAGTCTGGCATGTATTTGTTTTAGAAACCAAACGTTCAAGGTAAGAAAGCATACTTATGGGGTAAGTCAGCTCTAACAAAGGAGTAGGACAAAAAAATTACATCAACACATTAAGCACAGGGGGAAGGACGAGAAATGCTTCCAGATTTATTTTGGAAGATAAAAAACTGCAGCCTCTGTTAAGTGAAAGGATGCATCTCAGGTAATGAAGAAAAGTAGGTTTTCTAGCCCCCAGAGAGAGAGAGAGAGAGAATATTGTATAATTTTGGGAGGATTATGTTTCACTAGAGACATTCATGAATGTAATGAGCTAAAGGGGTAAGGCTGCTTAAATTGATCTATACAACTGATTGTGCTACACTTGATAAAATAATTGTGTCAGTCTCCTCTGTACTTAAAATAAACCTAACAGCTCTGAAATGCAGTAAGTTGTTAAGCACTAAACATCATCTCATACTTTGTCACATTACTCTCATTGTTTCAGAAACCTCGGAAGCACCTGACATTTACCTTCTCTAGTTTCAACACTGGAATTGCAGAAATGCAATTAGGAAAACTCTGGTACTCATAGCAGAAAAGGTCAGCAATGAACAAGCTAAACCTGATAACATGCTTAATGTGCTGCCAAACATAACGAAATGCCTCCCTGATAATGAATGATTTTACAGACTGCCATGAAGTTGTTGCAAGATAATCAGATCAACAGGGGTCATGGCACTATGTGAAATACACATAGGAAATGGTGAAATATTCTTTGATAGAGGTATATTGCAGTGTCACCACTGATAGAAAATTCTACCAATATAAAAGGCCATATTTTCAGAAATAATCACATAAATAAATTGGGCAGAAAGCACAAATGACAGAAGTTTCAACATATGGTAAGTGCAGAAGCCGTTATCTCATCAAAGGTAGTGCCCTTTGTGCCTGCAGCTGACAACCAACACATCACCTCCTCTGGGATGTAAAAGACATTTTTTCTTTTTCCCATCTGGTAGTAACCAACGTAAGTAGAGGTTAGAGGGTTTAGTTTCTCTGTTGTCTCTAATACAGAAATACTCACGCAGCAGCACAGGCTCTGTGTTCCTCACGCAAAGACCTCCTCCTTACTTGTGCCACTAATCCTACACAAACTCATAGTGAACTTTAAGAAAAATGAAAAGTAATCTGAGGCTTTCTTTTGATAAAGGACATTTCATCAACCTGGCCAATAATAGCTCATTACTGAAAGAAGCACTTATTAGAAGTTTTATGCTGGGTTAAACCTGTAGTGAAAACTACTTTTTAGACCTTACAACCATCAAATAAATGTATATTTGTTATAACTGAATTAATCATGAGCAAATAAAATATACATAATTCTCATATCTACTTACAGACTATACTTTGCAATAGATTTTTTCATTTTATTTTGTCATAGTGATAAGAGGTTGCATTTAAAAAAATAAAAAAGAGGGAAAAAAGTACCATCACAAACTACAGCAGCACTTCTGCCTCTATATTCACTTAGATTAAAATTCAAATTGCAGAAATTATAATCTTTCAGAAATTATCACATACATATCTCTGATAAGAGTACATCATGTTTTGAGACTTCTAGATACATATTGCAAGGCTGTATTAACAGCAAAGACTAATTTGATATTATAGTTTCTACTATACCTGAGTTACATCAATCTATTTAACAATCAATGTAGAAGACAGCTATTCTTTTCATGTGACACATACTGTTGTCTAAATAATTGAGGAAAAGAAATCAACTGCAATTTAATGTGAACCTTTCCACTTCCCTATTTTATTAGAAGTGGTATAATGAATCTAGGACATGACATTGTTTTGAAGATTGACTGTAATGGTAAACCAGCTGATAACCAGCTAACCTGTATAATCTGAATTTTCTCAGTAGCAGGCTACAACTTGTGTGCAGTATCTGATGCCCTGTCTTTGGTGGTTTATAAAAAACTAAATGGAAAACCTCAAGCAGTCATCTGTCTAGCATTTTTCTTCATATATTCTTTTGTAACCAGTTTTATCTGAACAGCTGAGCCTGAAGCAAGTATTTATAAAACAGTACCAACATACTGCAAAACATTTTTACAGGTGCTTACTTGGCAAAAAGTTCACAACATAAGTGAATATATTTTGTTTAAATTGTAGGAAGAGAGGCATGCTAACCAAGGAAAGATAACATTCATCTCATAGCTAGAAGATAGCATCAATAGAAGTGCAATTATACTACCGACATTTTCTTGCTATTCTTTCTGTAATGATCATAAGCAACTGACTGTATCAGCTTGAAATGTTACATATGCATTACATGCACTAATGAGAACACACTCACCATGCACTATCAGGACATATTCTGTGCTGTTTCGGCCAATAGGATTTTTTGCTTCACATCGGTATGTGCCATTGTCTGTTTTGTTTAGGAAACTGATGCTTAGAACCCTGCCATTGACAACCATTCTCTCTGGATCTGGTAGTTCTCCACCGTCCTTTGTCCACAGCACTGGTTCTGGCCTGTTGGATCCAAAGCAATGCATTTAGATACATGAAACATGTATATGCAACATAGGCATCAGAAACTTAGGAATAGTAACCTACCATCAAAGACTATTCAATGATCATTTGAATTTCTGGGTACAATGAACTGTCACTATTACAACCTCACCGTCCCAGAGGTCAGCTATTAAAGAAAGTGAAAGAACAAGCAGAGAAAAAGAAGACAAATAAAAAAGGAAGCAGAAGAGCACTGCAACAAGGGCGAGATCTTTCATAAATTAAAAACTATTTCTTGCAAGGTTGTAGAGGCCACGGTTTGGCAAGATGCTTGGCAAGCTAAGTGAAAACAGCCTTCCGTTTGTGTGATGAGCAATATGGTTCTGTGTGGCTGACAGGAACCAGAAATCATGCACGCAGGATGAGGTACATATAAGTGGGTTGTAAATGGATTCTCAGACTATTTAGGCCATTCCCATGTGCACTTGCATGCACCAAGTGTTTTTCCTGAGACAGCCTCCAAGTAGCATATCTTACACACAATCTAAATTTGTTCCGGTTGCCGCATTGTATCACAGCCCATCCCTTTTCCCACCCTTTCTGCATCCTTCCCTCAAATAATTGCTTGTACACATGTTATCACAAGGAATGTAAGACTTCCTCTTTTGTTAAACCCGTCCTCTTGTGCCTCATGCCCTTTCATCAAACAGGCCAAAGGCAACACTCTGGCAGTGTGAACCCCCAAGGCAAATTAAGAGCACCCCAGAGAAGGGAACTGAGCAGCTTGCAGATTGACAATATCTTCCCACTGGCAAGTGATACCTAACTCTTTCCTAAAGACTCTCAAGAAGCTCCACAGTCCAAGAAATTTGCCTAACAGACAGCAGGATGTATTTATAACTGGCATGCGGTCTTTACTTAGACATAGCAAGATACACTTTCAAATTTATGAGGGAAATCACCAAAAAGACAGGCTCGTGACTACTGATGAAAGGCTGGTTTACTGAATCCTGTCTATGCCATAAACAGAACATCTCAGGCCCTCAGACACTAATCACAAGCAAAATATATAGAGCCTGGGGGCTCTCTGCTACCTTACTTGTAGCTGGTAGCTTTGTACACTACAAGCCAAATATCAATCTCCTTCTTTTGGGTACACTACTTAAGTGATTTCAGTCAGAAGCAGTTCTAGATTGGCACATATATTTAATAAGAGAATATTATCTTGTATTCTTCTATCAAAATATGCAGTTGTATGACTACTCTAATAAAATACAATATACTGTTAACAAAACTAGCAGTTGTCAAAGTAGTCACTAGTCTTCCTCGAGAAATACTTAATTTCATTAATTTGAAGCAGGTGTTCAAAGCCTACTTACAATAAATGTTAAGAATAAGAATTAAACTTAAATCCTTAAGGAGAAATGTTTTTCCAAAATGTGGCCTCGTGCATTGACAATTAGTCCTAATGACTGCAATTACATGTTTTTAACTTAGGCAAGACAGGTAAACAAAGAGATTTTTTCTGAAACACACTTACTGCTGTATAATTTGTGTAACTCTTTGAAGGGATCCACAGTATTTTTACTTTAAACTCAGAATAGTTTGTGAACCTCTGAAACATTTATCTTGAAATATAACGGGTTTATACACATTTTAGTAATATTTGGGTGACATCCTGCTAAAACATTGTCAAACTTATTGCTTAGAATGGCTGTTCTTTGAAGTTATGATTTTTGTCAGAAAATCATAAACCCAGAGAATAAAGCAAGGATTAAAAAAGGTTGGTGTAATGGGCCTTATTTATACCTCACAGTAAGTATGTCTTAATACTCTTCCTAAGTGCACTTTCATGATCTAGTACCTAAATACATGACACACAATATACACACTTCTTTTCTGCTTAATGTGAGCAGGGACTCTACATGTCCATGCCCTTGCAGAAACATTGCCCTACAGAGTTCACAACATTAAGGTGTGATTTGCTTTGATATGTTAAGGTGGATTTGTTCAATTTTCTAGCAAGCTCCTCACTGTTTCCCATTTACCAACTTACTGTGAATCTGTAATCCCAGGAGTGGAAAATCTGAAACACTTCTGCTACATTGTGCACCATTACCTGCATAAATGGCATGCTAAAGCAACTTCTGTGCAGCGGTAATTTATGGAACTTACATTTTAAATTGAAACTAGATGGCATATCCTAGGGGAAAATCCATAGGATAACAAATACATATGAAATGGAGACTTAGACATAAATTATTCAGGGAGCTCTGTCACACTGTAATATACCAACTGTAGTCTTATACAGAGCACTTAGCTATGGTTGCAAAACGATGTGTGGCAAAAAAATCATGGCTTAGAGAGAGGCAGATCTGCATACTCTGGGTGTTGGGGAAGATGTTAATTAACAGTTAATATTAAGCCATCCTGGACTGTATTTGTGGCAGCAGCAGAACAATTCCTGTGTAGTAGCCAACACATCCTGGTAGCTGGACACAGCTCTCAGACACGATAGTGCCTAAAGCAGCAACTCTGTCACAGCCGCAACATTAAATTTTGCCTGCTCTGCTGGGAAGCTTTGTGGCACTCTGGTCTAAACGATTCACTAGTTAGGCAGAAGTGAGCTAAGAACATGAGACATGCTCATGCACTTGGGCCACCATGCTGCTGTGATCAGTGGCACGGGGATGGCTGTTTAAGGAAGACACATCAGTATGCCCATTTTCGTGGTCCATTCTTCCTGCACTTTACCAGCACCCACAGCCATTTTGTTAAGGATGCTGGAGGGCACATCTCTTTTTCACTTTTGTACCTACTTGGTATTTAGACCTGTTGCCTGTGAATGTTTCTAATATTTTTTTGAATCTGCTTATACTGTCCGTCAAGACAGCCTCTTGCAGCAATGAATTCTAGAAGTTCCCTGCCTGCTATGCAAAAATGTATCTGCTTTTATCTGTCTTACACTGATCTTCCAGCAGTGGCAATGAATATTGCAGGATATGGTAAGTAACGCTTCTGCATATTATAACCTTGTTGTAAATTATGACAGTCTTGTACTTAGCAGGGCTCTCACTCTCCTTCTTTCTGTTTGCTTAAATTTAGTGCCTTCTGAAATTAACATCAGGGAAAAAAACACATACAAGAAAAAAGGGCAAAGGAATCTTATCTTTAGAGCATATTGGCTATTTGATAATTGCCTTAGTACCTCCATTGTCCAAAGTACAAATAGAGCTGAAGCACCAATGGAGAAGCTTTCCTTCTCTCTGACACAAGGCAGACAAGTGTGAATTCCCCCTAGTTTATCCTATTGAAACAAGTTTGTGGGTGCAGATTCAGACGTAGGTTCTTTCTCTTACCCGACATTTTGGAAGGGATACTTAGGTCTGACATGCTCAAACACATGACAAATACGTACACGCATAATATTGCACTTTTTTCTCTCCTGCATAAATCTCTAATATTGCAGAATTTCAGTGTGTTTTTTCATACTAATGGGCTGCCATAATACTATCTATTCCTGTGTGGACTGGAAAAAAGAAGGTGTCCATGTCCTTGCATTTGTGCTTACTTCAAGTTGAATCCCACTTTAATATGTTTTTCAGATAACCCTGAAAAATGTCTTCATTGGAGCATAACAGTCACAAAGTCAGAATAAGCTCTATGACCACTAATGTAATTGCATGTTACTACCTTCACACATCCACCAGCACAAACAAGCTCACTGACCCACTCTGTCCTAAAAGAAACATGCAGCCTGTTAGTTACAATGGAGTAACCCAAAGAACTAATCTATCCTCCCTTTTTTGCTGTATTGGATAAGAAAGAGGTGCTTTTTCATATCTATTGTTTAATCCCTCCCATGCAGATGTGGTTAAGTGGAAACGAGCTGTGCTACCACTGGGACCCTGCATTAGACTGAAGGAGGTAGCAGAGTTAAAGCACCAAGTTGCTGTTTCCTTCCCCAAAATACAGCTCTTCTTCTGGCTTACCTATTCTAATTTGCTCTCAGTGTGACACCTTTTAAAACAAAAATAAACAAATTAAGCATGCTGTACTGATGAAATACTTCCAAAGGCGCAGCTCAACTATGACAGCCCCTGATACTTCTTTGACTTGTATGCACTGCTTTTAGTGATTTGATTTTGCACTCATCTACTCACAATGGCATTATCAGGACTGTGTTAAACTGAGAGAAGCCAGAGATACCAATCACAAGCATTAGGAACAATGACGACTCTGCCTGCCCCCAGGAAATCCGAACTCCACACTTCCTCTGATGAACTGTTAAATGGGCTTAGATTTTGTTATAATTTATGTTTGATCCTAACAGAAAAGCCCAGCAGCATTCAGTGACTGATTTATAGAAGAGAACTGTTTTTTAGTATAAATAAATTATTTTGTTAAACGTCTTCCTGCTAGCTTCAAAAACCTGACATAAAAAGCCACAAAACTTGGTTTTCTTTCCAAGTCATACTGAAATGGTAGTGCAATGAAGGCATCAAACCACTGGCGTTGTTTCACAGTGATTCATGTTTCTTGCAAGTAATTGAAGAATCTGTAAATAAGGCAAAATTATTTTCTAATCTTGAGGTTAAGAAACTTTTTTCCCCCCAGAATAGGTCAGAGAGAAAGCTAAGGGCAAACTGAAATGTGCTGGAAAAGAAATGTTTTCAAAACCACAGTCAGATTTAATTCGAAAAGAACACTTAGGAACTGACACTTTTTCAACAAGTGTTCACATAACATGAAAGTCAACAGTTACATTTAAGTCCACGTTAAGGTTGTTGGTTTTTTTTAAACAACTGGGGCCTTTAAAATTATACAGTAGTATTTTAAAACAATTTGTTTCTCCATCATTAACAACAGGATTGTGATGTTCCAGTACTTTCTTATAATCTTCCTTTCCAGTGGTATCTTTATACCTTTTATAGTTAACTTACCCTTCTTTTAATAATGATACATATATCTATTGTATTACCTCTTCTTTCTGAGCAAAGTGAATGCACACAATGTAATCCATTTGCACTTGAAAGTTCCTGGCTCTAGTAATTTTTGTTTCCCTTTTCTGATTTTTGTGCACAGAAAGGTCATAAACAAAGTGTTCTTCACTGTGACCTTAATAAACAACACTTGGATAACTTATTGGCCCTTAATAATTGCACAGCATAACGTTCTCATTTCCATAAGATCACATTTAAAAATACCCATCCAAACCCCCTCAAAACAACAACAAAACTCCAGTGCCACCTTTTTACATATTCAGTCTCACTGAAGATATTATCACCCATTTAGGTATCTAAGCATCCTGTCAAAATTTCATAGCCAATATGGGTAAATATAAGAAGGATAAAAATAAGATGGAAGAAGAATTTGAGGAACACTCACAACATTTAAGGAACATAAGTAAAATCATTATTTTGAGTATAGCCCTCTCAAACAATGCCTTTTACTTCTCTAAACAGGGGTATGCTTGTATTCTATGAAATCCATAAAAACACAATCTAGTGGATATGTTAAATGAGTGATTGGAAAGGCATCACAACATTCATCAGTGTTTCTTGTTGAAATCCTGGTGCAATGTTAAAAGACATCTAAGGCAATGATTGCTTCATTAATTTGAAACTTAGAGTTTCTCTGTATCAAGAAACTGGATTTTTAGCTTTGTCAGTTAATCATCCAGTTGAAAGTCTAAACCCTGTGGGAACCTCTTGCTTATATAAAGTCTCAGTCTGATGAGTCATTTTGGGATGAGCTGTATTGGGAACATTTCATCTATCAAAAACATCAATACCCACAGTCACTAGCCTTTCATAAAAGGCTTGGATAGATGGTTTTTATTTTATGAGATAAGAACTCCCTATGATTTTGTAGCTCTGCAAAGCCTGAGGATAACCTTCATAGTGTTTTTCTCCCCAGAATTAGTAAAGTACCTTTAATGAAGTTTTGGGGTTTTTTTCCAAAGGAAGCTTTGAACTTTGAATTGACTATTATCTTCGTCTCTACTTTTCTTTTTAAAGCATCTCAACAGACATAATGTACCCCAAGAACATTTATGATGTCCTATACTAACATTTTTAAAATGGTAAAGAATTAAATCACCATCATATGATAAAAATGAGGTGGCAAAAAATATAGATCTCTAATTTTATAACATAAAAATTTGACAAGAATTTACAGCTACAAAGACAACAGGAAGAAGAAACGTTGAAGACAGTTGTAGTGTATTATGTCTCTAAAAAGGTTGCTTAAATAACAGACATACAGAGATAA
The DNA here is from genome assembly GCA_013399895.1 of Serilophus lunatus. Lineage (NCBI taxonomy): Eukaryota > Metazoa > Chordata > Aves > Passeriformes > Eurylaimidae > Serilophus > Serilophus lunatus. The sequence goes on along the minus strand of VXBA01002838.1, from coordinate 166,031 downwards.
CAAGAATCTTTTTGTCCTAGATACAGACTAAGTCTGTGTTTAGTTCATCATATCCATACTTGGGTGACAGACCTCCCTGCTTGTAGCTTGCTTTGGACAAATCAGGCAGTGCTCTCACCTTCATCACATTACAGGTGCTAACCATGTTGATATGATAGACTAAATCTGCAGTTGAGTCCTTATCCCTCAGCAGAATGTGACAGCAATGGAGTAAAAGACTCTTCGTGGTTCCCTTTCAAAGAAAATACGTTCTTTTACCCAAAGATACAAAGTATATCCTGCTACAGGGTGAAAGAGTAAATTTTTATATTCATATTTCTTCCTATCTACACTCTAATCTTTCCTTGCAACCAATTTTAAGGTTTCTTTCAGGTCAAAAAACCTTTGCCTGTAGGAACCTGGCTGTTCTCTTTATGTCATAATTCTCTTTCCCGATGCATTTCCTTCTCATCAAACTGATAAACCCTTTTCCTTTATCCTTTAGTGTCTTTACAGTCTAGCATGCCCTTAAAACCAAGGCTTTCGACCCTTAACACAACTGTGTAATGCTGCTGGCCACTGTCTGGATAGGTTGTTCCCAATTGATCACAGACCCATTATAATTGTAACTTCTTTGAAACTACTTACCTGTAGTATTTCCTTTTGCATACACCAGGTACCTTCCTCCCTTCTCCCTGAAATGTTCCCTTTGTTAGTCATTTTCAAGAAGGCGAGGCAATACCAGACTAATATTCTGAAAAGTGCACAATCCATATATATATGTATGTATATATGACATTTCTTACCTAATTTCAGTATTATTCACAATCTTTTCAAAGAAGTATAAAAACCCTGCTGTGAATAACATTTTGGACAATGGCTTTCTCATAGTCATGAGACAGATCAACAAGAGAACTTATGTGAAATCAGAAGACAACTTATCAGTGAATTGCATCAGAAATATTCCTTGTATTCTATTGTAAGCAGCAGGGAGGCTAGAAATGAACAAAAAGATTGTCTAAAAAAAAAAAAAAAAAAAAAAAAAAAAACAAAAAACAAGTTNAAAAAAAAAAAAGAAACCAAACACAAGTTTGTGAGGTAGATGCCATAGGGATGCAGTCAAGAATTTCATTCAAATAAACTCAAAATCCATTGCCAGATAAAAGCATGTGTGGGGCAGTCCCCAAAACTTATTCACAAAGTACCATCCTCCCTAAAGCAAGTTTAATGAGGGAAGAAGTGGATCTCAAACCAGTGTGTTCACTGCTATGGGTGATCCATTGTCTTCAGATGACCCACATTAGAAGTGAAAAAATATTTCAGAGAATTCGTTATCAATAGTCACTTTGTGTGTATTGGAGACCCACTGTCTTGTCAGGGTTAGTTTGGTTGTTCCAGCACTGCCAGCCCTACAGCTTTGAGGGAAACAAAATTCCCTCTTGCATATATACAAATGTTCACAGTGAAAAAAAAAAGTCTTGTGCTTATGCCCTCTACTTTCTTGATATAAATTAAGACTAAAAACACAGCATACTTTCTACGAGACTGTTCATTTCCTCCAACCTTTATCCTGAGCATCTGTCTCTGCTATTCTGGTTCTAAAGTGGGAGCACTGCAGATGTGCTAATTTTAACGGGCTTCATGGCAGAGAAGAGTAAGTACCTTCAGCTACCTGGTTCCCATTTTATAACCTCTCCTTCTGGTATTCCATTTTACACAAATCCCTCCCATATCTGTCATATACTATATCTATTTTCAAACTCCATCCCCCCCTCCAAATTTCTGTTTTCTCTAAATCCGACCAACTTTGCAAGCAACAGATTGGACATTTCTACTCCTTATTTCTCAAGATGTTTCTGCACAGGCAGGTGATAATACCCATGAAAGGCAAAATTCACTGAACTACTTCATTTTTGCCTTCCATCACTTTTGAATCTAGAAAGAGGATGCCATATTTCCAAACTTTCAAGGCCAGGTCAACACTTGGGACAAATGGAAATGAAGAATACAGGTGTACCATAAAGAAGAAAGACCTGGATATTTCAATGCGTTTTTAGTAGTTCAAATCAAAATGCCTCAGTTTTTAGAACATTTTTACTAGCCAGCTAATAACCACACTTTGTTATATGTAGTTTGAAGTCTGAGGTTCAGAAGAAACATTGTAACCTGCACAGTTTACAAAAAGCTTTCATTAAAAAGTGCACTTTAAAATCTTCTGTCATTAGAAAACAATGGTATGTATGGCTATACCGTTCATCTTATGCTGCCAGTTCATAAATAATTTATATTTCTTTTAAATTTTAATCAGAAAAAAAAAAAAGTCCTACACAGAAGTATAACATCTATTTCAAAAAAAGATTCCTGAGGCTAAAAAGGCAGAAGGAGAGATGTAAGTCAGTACAGCAGCAGGAAAGACAAAAACCCACAAAAAGAAAAAAACACCAAACCCAAACAAAAAGAACCTTCAGCAGAAACAAAAGCACAAACAAAGAAACTCAAACCTCATTAAACAATCTTATATCATAAATCTTGCCTTACTTTCTGGGGGCAGTGGCCCTCCTGAAGTGAGGAGTGCCGCTGTCAGCTATCTGACAACAGCTCAAGGACAAAGTAGTAGGTAATACTTTACAGGAAATATCTGTGGGTTGGCCTGGACTTGACCACAGATTAGATAAGGTGTTTTCCAATTTCTATGAAGTAGTAAAGAAGCTGATTTTGTATCAGAATCCTTGTGCTGAAGGTCTGATACAGCCAGATTGCCATATGCTGCACCTGTTCAGGTGGATGAACAATTATCTGCCATGCACTCATTCAGCAGCTCTCACAGGCAAAGGATAAGACATCCTTAGTGACACAGCAGTAACTGAGGGCAAATAACAGCCTTGTTTTTAGGCGATTGTGCAAGAAAGCAAAGGACTAGAGATGTTCCCCATAAGGTGCATCTCCTATACTGCTGCAAGCAGAGGGGGAAAAGTAGACTTCATGAAGCTGCCACCTCATCCAGAGAAGGGGAAGTCAGCAGAGCCCAAGCTTCAGACTGATGGTGAGGCAACTTCACACAGGGGAAGATGTGAGGTCAGCTAGCAGAGAAACACTGACACCCTGAAAGCTTCTTTAAAATTCCAGAGCTGAAAGTATTTTGGATCAGCAGTGGAGCACGTCGGTAATATACGCCCTTCCCCTGTTCTGCCTGGGATTGGTGCCATATATTGATGTGCAAATTATAAAGACAAATCCCTTTTCTTTCAGCCTCATAAGCCAAGACCTACACTCTCAGATATGAGTGAGGAAGGGGGAGGGGAGACAAGAGAAACTATATACAGATAAGTGGATATAAAGAATAATTGTTACACCTTGCTTAAATATTTTATTGCTGTTCCTAAGAGCTTTTTCTTTCCTGTCAGAGTACAGCTAAAATGATAAATGGCATGTAAGACTTTTATTCACATGAAAAATTGTTGATTAAACATTGAAATCTTAATGGCCTGGTTTCACTATAATTTCATTTCTATAGGTTTCTAATTATGTAGTCAGTATTCAAACAGCTAAATCTTTTGGCTTCTTATGCTGCTGTTTACACCTTGTTGAATCCTTCTTAACCTTTAAGAGCTATTGAGAAATTAGTAGATTATTCTTTTGCATCAGCTGTAAGTAAAGCATGACTATAAGAACAAAGGATGATAGAAACTGCCGTGGATTAAATGGACAATATCTGAAAAAAAGGTATTTCAAAGACATGCAAATGTCAGCAGTATTAAGATAATATGGTGCTCAAGTGGATGTATCAGAATGACTGCTGAAAATTACTGGAATTAACCAGGAACTATGTTCTTAATGTTAATGAAGTACTGCTGGGGATAGGAAAGTGGCAGCAAAGCATAATGATAGGATGTGCATACCTTAGTTACTATGCAGAGGAAAATAACATCTTTTCAACCACCATGTCTTCAGATCTGTTTACAAAATTGGATTTCCTCATACCAGCTTACAAGCATGCTGCATCCCCAGCCAGGGGAGCAAGACAGTACTGATTTATCAGCAATACCAGAAAAAAAAAATAGCAGAAAGAGCTTCAGCACCACTTATTTTAAATGCTTCACGTTTTCATATTACAGGATTAAGAAATATACTTAAACCAGCTTGTCTAACATAGGCTGTGCTGAAGTGCCCTTGGAGATAATGGTGGGGACTGCAAAAAACGAGGGAGCAGAAGGTAACTATTGTTACACCACATTTCAGCTCCTTTTCCTTAATCAGTATTAGGTCTGTTGGTCATACCCCAATCCCAGTTGAAGCCTGAAGGGGATATTGAGGTATTACTTAACAAATATTATTATGAACTTTTTTTGCCTTTGACAAGTCAGAATTTTAGACTATTTAGATATTTTAGGCTGACACACTGATGGGTAGTCACATGCCTAACTTGCACTGTTTTCACTGAGAGCTGCGTCCCAACACTCATAAGAAACTTTGCCTCTGTTATAATAAGCTGAGAAAACCCATCTAAGAAACACCAGCTGCATTTTCTGAGTTAAGGTCACATGCTTGCTGGCATGAGAATCAAAGAGGAAAATGAAGAGTGATTCATTTCCGCTTTTTCCATTAAGCAAACAGTTGAAAATCTCATTCACAGTTACTTGCTTGTCCAAATACTACTTGTTTGAAATAATTTGCTATTGATGTAAGACACAGTCAAGGAGAAGCCTCATTAAACTAAAATTCCTTCCCGCATTTGAGGTGCAGTGACAACCCACAGAGAGCTGATAAAAGTACCAGTGCTGCAAGTTGAAGGACAAGCAAGGACTACACAAAGTCTTCAGTACTAACCCTCATTAAGCAAGGTACACACTGCTTGCCTTTCAAGGCATGTAAGAACATCATGACGTTTGTGAGACGTAGCAAAATACCCTCTTTTCACTATACTGTTAATAACTCACCACAACAATGATATTTCTAAGATCTTCAGTTGAATCATGGGTTCTTTTCAGTAAGTGACCAAATGTTTGTTGCTGTTTATAACAGTTTATAGGAGCACCAAAGGAATCAAAATACACCATAAAACTTTTAGACCTGTTACTTTTTTTCACCAGTGTCAAAAAAAAAGCTGATGTTGAAGCACACTGTACTAAATCATAATGAATAATAAAATGCTTTATGTTTTCAAAATCATATAATGCCATCTTCATAACAATACACTGGGAACTCATAGCTGTTATTTCAGAACTAAGCCCTATACCACAGTTTGTGTCAATTCCTTTTGATTCTAAAAATAACTTATGAAACAGTAATGTAATAAAGGGGAAAAGAGACAAACATTATTTACTTACAGGAGTTTGCTTTTCTTTTCCCAAATGGATCATTATCTCCAGACAGAGGGGAGCGCTTTAGTTCGCACAAACTTCTCTCACACGGAAAATTATTCATTAGTACCTTCATGGTAATAATTTGAGCACTGCAAAGGAGAGATCCTCAAGCTCCCTTTGCATCCAGTTCTAGCAAGCCACAACAGCCCTTTTTCAGTGCTCAGCAGCACAGGAGCAGCTGTGCTGAATCAGACCCAAAGCTCAGCTACCCTAGAGCCTTATCTCCAACACCAGGGATAAACTGATGTCTTGGGAACAGGCCAAGCACAGATCAAAAATATTCTGCAAACCTTAAGGGCTTGTCTTTTCATGAACTTATGTAGTTTTACCTTGAATTATTGCGAATTTTAACCGTCTGCCATATCCACTGACAACAAATTCACGAAGTTTACCGCCCGGTTGATGAAAAATCATGTCACTGTTTTGCAACAAAACTGATTCTTACTAGTTTAACTTACCCTTAACATTTCTATTTGAAGAGAGAATGAGCCAGCAATCATTAACAATTGTATATGTACAATTTAGAGTTTGGAAACATCTTTAATGTTCCCCCTCTATTCCAAATAACCCACAAAAAGACCCATTTTATGTGCCATTCACGGAACTCTAACATTTATAGAACAGGCTTTTACCTCGGCAAAAGTGATTTTCTCCAAAAAAACTTTGGTTTCTTTCTGATGTCTGCTAATGTTAGCCTTTTTCACAGTTTTTGGAAAGCTCAAATATCAGTTCTACAGACATACTCATGTTGAGATCTCCCTCAAAGGCCTGTTGTCTTGAGCTAGTAAGGTGGTTTTAAGCATTAAATTTCCCATCATTGTTCATAATTCATCAGTCTAATGCTTGAATTGCCTTTGAATTCCAGGGTGAAACCTTCTGGTCCTGCTGAATTCTTACTGCTCATTTCCTTGTTTGTTCCATGACCACCTCCACAACCCATTTATGTCAGTCTTGCTGGTGAGCACCTCAAGAAAAGGGAATCAGTCTGTAACATACCCAGTTTCCTCTGCCACATGGATGTAGCAAATACCTCTGGCTTTCCCTTAAGCCTTGATACTTCATTGATCTTAAAAGTGTATGGGCAAACTTCCTGATATATTTCATAAAAAACCCCAACTATTACTTGCAAGATCCTTTGCTAGTTACTCCTTAAACACTTTTTTCCTGCTTTTTTTTGTGCTTTGTCTTATTGGGTTTTTTTATATTTCATCTGCCGAAATCTAAGGATCTTCTTTTTTCCTTTGGAAAACAAGTTCATCTTTTTAAATTATTGTTTTGCCCTTTTTATTACTTTGATTTCTTTTCCATTTAGCCTCACCATCTTCTCCTTTTCAAGTGTTTCTGCTAGGTGATATGTATTGACCCTGTGGTTCTAAACTCTTTTTTTATTATTCCAACATAGTCTTTGGGCTGCCTAGAAAGATTTAATTCTCTTAGTTGCCCCTTATAGCTTCTTTTTAACAAGATTCTTCATTTTTATGTAGTCCCCCTTTTTGATGTTGATTACCATATAATTGTTCAGACTTAAGTTTTTCACCTGTAGGTGTAAACTGCAAGTAAATACATTTTAAGGAACAAGCTGAACAGAGATGATGCTGAGAGCTCCCTCAGACTGTCACTCCCTTTGGAGCATTCTAGAAAGAGTGTGTACAAGGTAAGAAGAAAGTTTAGGGATATTTGAGAGCAATAGAAGGGAAAAAAATCCCAAGCAAAAATCATGATTAAAAAGCAACAATTAGAAGAAACACAGACTTGTCTCCCATTTACCTCCCTCATGCCATCCTCCAGAGACACCCACATTGCCCTGTACCCCTGTACTGTCAGCTGGCCCAGATCTGCAGTGGTCCCAGCTGTGCCTTGAGCAGCCATGGCTGGTTCTCCTGCTCCTACCACGGGGATATCACAGCCTACCCCACCAGCACTCCTTAACTCTTACTGAAGTCATTACAATATCAACTTAAAAGTGGTCCATGAAGCAGAAATAAACCAAAACAACCACAAAGCATGTATGTGTTATGGAAACCTGCCATGTGTCTTAAGATTCAGCTCCACACCTCCAAGTGCCCTACAGAAACGTTGTGCAGAGTCATACCTGGGCAGCAGCCCCCAGAGAAGATTGAGCTGCCCATTCCCAAGCTCACTGAGATGCTCTATGGGGGGCAGGTGCTGGCAGGAGCTGTTGGGTGATCTCCATGTGGAGCAGCTGAAGATGCTCGGTGCTGGACAGTCAGCTCCAGCCAGCTCCAGCCAACCCACCCAAGACAGTAGTACCTTGGTGACAGCCTGGGGAAGGAAAGGCAGAACCTGCCTGGCAGGCAGGGATGAGGGGAACAGTGTGAGAAACAGCCCTGAGAACCCTGAGGGGAGAGGGGGAGCAGGTGCAGGAGCAGGGGTTCCCTTGCAGCCCCTGGAGGAGACTGTTCTGGAGCAGGGTGAGGAGGAAGGAGCAATAGAGAGGAGTTCTTACGGAGTTCTGTTTTTCAGTGTGTAAACACTAAATTCTCTCATCTTGTTTTTATTGGTTTGAGAATGATTTGTGCTGGTTTTGCCTTGTACAAGACTGTTTCCTGAAACCTCTGCTGCATAATGCACAGAAACAGGCATGCATGCACTCAGCACACACTTGTCACAAAAATGTCTATTCAGCGCCCGACCAGCCAAAACCCAGTTGATTCACCCCTGTTTCCCAGTTAAATCATTCATTGACTGGGTTATCTATCCTTCAGAGCCCTGACATGGCTGCTTAGTCCCTCACTTGCTTACTGCAGGTTCTTATATGAGGGACAAATCAGGCCATCAGCTACAGCAGATTCTTGGCTGTTCTCTTCTCCATGTGATGCTGCTTCCTTCCACTCCAATGCTTTTGTTCTCCTGTGCAAGACTGCAAATCAGCGACTCAGTCTTTCCTCAGGTCTTAAATAATATACAGTCTGGGAACAGTTTACCCTGGTGCTTTAAATAGTACACCTTGAATCTGGAAATTTCATTTTAACTTTCATTAGCCAAACTCAAGTCTGAGATCATAACGTAATGGTTGATTCCAGACCTCTATAATTCCGTGTCTAAGTGTAGCTAATCACTTGTCTACAGAAACTGAAGTATCTAAAAGACTGAGCATCATATCCTCTCCCAAAACTTTTTTTTCTCATGTTTTAACTTCTAGTCTAGTACTCCATTAGAATTACTTATGCTGTATTTCAATTAAATCTATTATTCTATTTCATGGACCTTTTTATTTTAGAAGATGTTTCCACCTGAGAGCAGGGAAAAGAATTATTTCAAAAGGCATACACATGCAAAATAGATTTAATGAGCACTAAAAATGCTGCATGTAGTTGTTTTTCACACTGTACTTTCTGCACTTTTATGGGTAAACACTGCAGAAAAGGGACACTTAAAAAAGAGGAAAAGCAATTATTGAATTGAGCCTATTAGGTGATGTGATCATTTTACAGAACACTAAAGGGGAAGTTCTTAAGCACTGCAGGAGGCTTTATTGTAAAGTGTAATTTTCAGACAGTCACAAATGCTCCCACCTGTTTCTTTTTTGTGTCACACTTTTTACAACACCAATTTCCCTACTCCCTGCAAAATACTGAGGGAAAAAAATAATAAAATAAAGAGTAGAATGTCCCAGCTGTGAAAAGAAGATACAACCTCCCAGATAGACAGGATGTTTAATACAAACTGAAATTTAATCTATTAAATATACAAGCTGTATCTCAGCAGATATGCTACCTGCTTCTTAATATATTATCTACTACATCATGGCATAATTTCACAGTGGAGGTATAATGTCATTGAAATATTGGTGTAGAAGGTTACAAGAATATTTACATAATCCTTTAAAATAATTGGCTTTTTCTTGCAAAGACGGACTACATATCTGGACAGTTTCTCTAGGCAGATATTTTTCTACAAATTATTTGATACTCTCCATAAGATTTTAGAACATTTTACTGAAAATAAGCATTCAGTAAATATCATATAACAGATGCATACTAAATCAAGACAGGAGATATCATTAGCATGAACGCCTTCAAAATAAAAATATTTTAAAAATTGGTCAACTATCCAAAGAAAATAATTGCAGCAGCAAAGGTGAGGTACTGGCAGATGTTGCCAAGTTTGACTTCAACAGAGATTTGGGCTGGCATCAGTGACTATTAGCTAGAATTGTTTTGAAACTAGACTGGACACAGAATTTGGATACTGAAAAGGTTCACTGTTGTTGACAGTTATGCATATTCCAGTCTACAAAACTTCTGTCACGTGCCATGTCATCAGTGTATGTTACATATATTTTCCCTTTGTCTTCTTGACAGAAAGAGCTTGAAATGTAGTGCTTTCTTTATATATCCTCTACTGCCTACAAGGGTGGAAAATACAGGTGCTTAACTTACAAGTCTGGTTGATGGTAAGACATTTCTACATGGTTGACAAAACCATTGGGTACAGAGTGATTGACCTCACTCTATGTGGAATACATCTCATCAGATCAAATTAATAGTTGGTTGGTTCTGAGTTAACAATTACAATGACTTACTCAAATAGAGTAAGAAATGGAAGCTCATACTTCTCCAAACAGGAAAAAGGACACAGAGAACAAGCACTGTTTAAAAAAAAAAAAAAGGACAAAGAAGGAGCATTTCAAGAAACTAGAACAAGGATGAACAGACAGGGAGGACAGAGATACTGTACTTGTAGGAGACAGACTCTATCTAACTGCTGAACAAGACAAATTCAAAGCAAGACAACTCAGAATAGACAGAAAGCAAGACAAAAGACATGAACAGAAGAGCCTGAACTCTCCTGTGAGCTGATCTCCAGTAATGAGGAACACAGGGCTGAGAACCATAAGGAGGATTTCTTACCTTTGTCTAAGTCTATACCCACAAATAAAAACTTTGTCCTACACATGCAGGCAGTTATTCAAACATATATTTACAGAATCCTGCCCAAAGCTGTGTGTGACATATGCCCTTGGAAACTCAGAGTGTCCAGAAAGCATAAAAACAGATAAAAAAAAGATACTTCAGTATCTGGTACTTAGCTTCTCTTAATTTTTTTTCACCTACTTGATTTCAGCTGTAGGTGGTCCTTTCAGAGAAACCTGGAAGAAGACTCTTACAATTCAGGATTTCTGTGAACATATGCATATGAAGCTTAGGGGAGAAATACTTTGATACCACATTCACATTTTTCTAGAGTAATATTTCACCCTGGACATGGGCAAATTCCTTCAATTTTCCAAATCAATAGTATTTTTTGATACTGCCTGAGCATCTAGCTTGGGTTGCTGATTCATTCTATGTGGTGATTTATAAATACAGAAACATGTATGTTTTTCCACATCCATTTTGATAATTCATATAGGTGGAGTTGATACTAGCATTCCTTTCGAGACTGCTAGGTATTCATGGCACAGTGTAGATAATGTTCTGCAGTGAGTAAATTCTATGTGGAAAATGAGATAATTTCTTACAGAACCTCCATCTCAGTTGCCAGATAAGCTAGGAAATGTATCCTGTCAAGGTAGGATAGAAAAAATAGTACTTAGACAAAAATCTGGCCATTAGATTAAAGATTCAGAGTCTACACCTGCCATTATGGTGCAGTTTCAAAGCAGTATTGGCAAACCAGTTCCACCAAAATGTTAACAGCTGAATGTCAAGTGGGTTTCCACAATTTCCCCACTCAGATTCTGATTTCAGATTTGTAGAACTCACTGTTACAATTCAAACCAATGATGAGCTATCTTCTGAGTGTGATGGTATGTCACTCCAAAGTCTCTAGGGAAAATGGGGATTATATTCGAAGTTAGACGTAAAAAAATACGTGACCCCTTTGTCCATTTTGAATTTAGGATTCTTTTCTGCATCAGTTCCCAGCCGTTAATTTGAGACAACTGAATAGCCTAATCATCCACAGGTGCTACAAAAACAAACATTTAAATATTTGCTAAGTGGCCAGGTATTTTGGGGAAGCAACATGAGTACTTGCGTTGGAATGGCACTAGTCAGAGGGACTTCCATAGACTGGAGGGATAGGCCAATAGGTCTCTCATGGGAGGCAGGGAAATTCAGCAAGGGCAAATGCAAAATCCAGCACCTAAGCTGAGAAGAACCTGGGAGTCATGGCTGGTATCAGGCTAAACTAGAGCCAGTTTGAGTCCACACTGCACTGCTTTCAGGTAACTGAATAGTAGGTAAGTCCTTTCATTGAGTTTTCTCTGGCTCACCGAGAGCCCTGTCAGGTCCTTCTCAAATGAAACACCCACTCTCTGGGTTCACTGACAGAACAGTGGTGTGCATTTCTCTGTTGTCATTACTATTTAGTCATCTTTAAATAGGTACTATTTAAGAAGACAGAATCCTCTGTGGAGATACCATGCACATCATTTACAATAACTTCATAGCACAAGCTTGATTTTTGGTGTGCCCTGATTATTAGAAGTGATCAATTTTTCAGATATTTAAATGTTTATTTGTCTATACTTTATACTACTGGGCACATATAATATTAGTGTTTATGACTGGGGTTTTCTCCATAACTTTTTCATGACCTTATGAATAATGTTATTCTAATGAAGAATACCTATGTGAGTTTTCTAAAGTAAAAATCTTCCTTATTTATTTCAAACAAGGCCAAATATTCACTTTACATTAGTCAACCAACTGTACTATGATTCCCCTGAGCTGCATGGAATGGAAAGACATTTCTCTAAAGCACACAGGAGAGAGCTAACTCTGTCTTTGTTTCCTGTGCCCTAATTATTCCATTATATTTTGATGTCCTTACTGCTGAAATGACAGTGACTTAAAAAACTCACATAATTCATGCATGCTTTGATGAGAGCACTGACTAAGAATATAAAATATTGAGCCTTTCACTATGGGGCAGTTCTTGAGTTTATTTTTGGGGCAGTTTTGAGTTGCTAACCTATATTGTTAAGGCAAAACAGTGTACAGAAGTTACAGCTTGTAGTAAGAAAACATTGGGGTTTAAAATATTTTGTAAGTGCAGATGGCTGTAAATCATAATTTTGTTCCTTATTTTTTTAATTTTTACAGCTACCTGATGTTTATTTTAAAATGGTCAAAATATTGTCAGGCAATATGATTTCGGAGAAGTCTAGACGTTGCCTAAAAAGGATGTCTATGATTTCTGAAGTTTAATTGCATTTTCTTCTTTGGAAAATAAACAAAGCCTAGGTAAAACTATATTATGCTAAAAAAAGAAATAAATTAAGAAGAGTCACTGATGCACTAAGGACATATTAGCCAAGTTCATTTACTAAAAATGCTACAGACTTACAATTCTCCAGGGATCCAGTCAAAACATTGGAAAAGACAAAATAGTAATAGGGATTAAAAAGACAAGGGTTTAGCTTCAGTGTGATTTGAAACTATACAATAGTACCTCAAGAAAGGGAATGATCATTTACAGGGTGTCTTGACTTAAATTATTCAGAGAAATGGCTAAATACATTTCTACTTACAATTTGGGGGAAACAAACAAACAAAAAAAGGAGAAATCAATAAATGTTAGGAAAGACTAAGCTAACAAAATACACCTGTTAGTTTTTTTCCAAAAGAAGGCTCTCCTTTGCATCAACAGAAAATTTTAATTGAGAATGTCATATATTTTTATGTATACAATCTTCCAAGTACCACCCTTCTATTGTTGCTTAGAATTGGTGCTCCAGGTGCTATACAATTGGAACAGAACATCATCAAGTCCAGAAGTCTATATCCATAAGGGTAATGATGTTTTTAGGGAATACTCAAGCTTTGATGATCCTAGAGCCAGTGAAAAGCCAAAAATGTATATGGAAGCAAGAGGCAGGTCTTTTGGAGGGCAATGGATGAGGAAGACTCCTTCCTCCCCCATTTTACCATTGCATGCTGACTCCTCCCTGTGGTCAGTGTATCATCCCATCATGTGGGATTGGTGTCATGACACATCTCATCAGAGGCCCGAGGGGCAAACCCAAGGACTGATGGCTCTCACAGTAACCTCCCCAGCAGCTCCCAGGCACCCTATCTCTGCCTGGAGCTGCACCAGCTACAACACAGACTCCAGACAAAACTGTGCCAGTCTGTGATGATCTGCTGCACTTTATTAATCACCCACATGTCGTGCCACTGCAAAACCACCACAGAACAGGCAGGAAAATCTGGCCTGCTCTTTTTATTGGTATCATCACACTTCTACAGCAGCAATACATTGCTTACACAAAAGAAGGTAATTTTCAGTTCCTGCCTCAAAGTAATTCCCTTAACAAAAATAAGCACAGGGCAATGACTGGACTCAGAGCTATCCTCATCCTCACAGTGATGAGCAGAGTGATAAAATGGAATTACAGAATTTGTGTATCCTGTCTTACGCCCTCCCATGTTGCCTCAATAAATCATTCAGAATGGCTCAGTCACATTTCTGTATTTCTTTTCACCTCCTCACCCGTTCCCCCAGCATCTCCTCCTTAGCCCACTCTCAGCATCCCTGTTCCAGCATTGGTATCTCTGCACCAAGACCACAAGTGAGAGCTGACACGAACCCACTCATAGCCATTAGGAACCTCAGAGCCTGGGATAATTCCAGCTCAGCTCACACATTTGTAACAGTTGTTTCCAAACACACCCAAGTGCCTGAGGACATTTTTAGTCTTGTCTAAAGTCATGGCTGTTGACTGATCAAGCAAAATCTTATACCCTAAATTGTAGGTCTTTTATCAGGGCCCTAGTTCTCCAGTTCTAACACACAGTAAACAGCTGTTCTTTGTCTTTCTGCTCTATCTCTGGAGGATGCTGTTTTAGCAGGAGATGTAGTGTGCAGTTGATTTCCCAGAGCTGTTGGTCTGCTACAGGACAGTAAATTAGGTAGGGCTTTTCCTTAGGACTGTGATGTAGATTGGAAACACAGTATCAGTGTAACTGTGATGTACATGGTTTGAGGGACAGAATCCCTTCAAGGAGGGGCTCGGTGATGAGCTGGAAGATGGAGTAACTATGCTCTAGCTTTAGCCTCATTCTGTTTTTCCCTTTTGGGAAAGAATTACTCTGCAACAGCTTATCAGTATCATCAATGTCACCACAGCCATCACCTGGCTTCATTCTTTATCTGTTTTCATCTCAAATGTCATTTTGAAGCTTGTGAAAATTGCTCTGGGATACAAGAGAAATGCACCTATAAGTAAGTGTTCATTTATTGGTATGATTCACTGCTGCCTACAGGAAACAGGAAAGACTGTTGTAACTGTGACAGAGTTGACACTCTACAGAAATTAACCCATGGTGTGCAAATGGCTGTGAAGGACCATGGCTGGCTCTGAGCTCTCCATGAAGCCCACAATTCATCACTTACCTTGTGACACTGACATATCTGGGCTCTGTGGACCTCTCCAATTTCTCTCTCTCTACAAGCCAGAAGGTAATCATAATGCAGGTTGGGAGCATGACATTACTGTTTCTCATGCTATGCATCTGCAAACTGCTCCCAGGAGGATGCCTATTTATTACTGGCTGTATGCCATGAAAGGCTGATCTAATGAAGCATTATGGAGCAGCTGATGTTGGCAGTTCCTGTGGCATGGACAATTAGAGGTGCATTTATTGGCAAAATATTTGTGCCCCAAAGGCTACCACATATAGGTGCCTGGCCTTGATAATTCTCTGATAAGAAGATTTTATTTGGCTTCCCTTTCAAAACCACATGTAAGGTCTGCATTTGAATCCATTAAGGACACAACAGAATTTTATGAAAAAAAAAAAAAGAATAACTCAGTAAACACCTCTATTGAAGCTCCATTTTA
Source organism: Serilophus lunatus (assembly GCA_013399895.1). Classification (NCBI taxonomy): domain Eukaryota; kingdom Metazoa; phylum Chordata; class Aves; order Passeriformes; family Eurylaimidae; genus Serilophus; species Serilophus lunatus. Next base: position 150,875 of record VXBA01002838.1, on the reverse strand, counting down.
AATACTATGTTTTAACCAGTGTATCCGAGTGGTATAAATTATATCTATAATATTACATATGCCAAATAAAAATATTGTGTATGTCGAGGTAAAACATAACATAATTAAAAAATAGTGGGGTCTGAACGAAAATCTAGTCTCCAAGAATACGAATTGCCTGTTTTATTAACAGTGTGCTGGTTTTGGCTGGGATAGCTTGAATTTTCTTCCTACTACCTAGTATAGGGCTACGTGGGTAACTCCAGGATGTTTTTTTGCTGCCTCTCACCGCACCCTAACAGTGAGCAGGCCTGGGGAGCACAAGGAGTTGGTGGCAGAGGGTACTGCCAGGACAACTGACCCCAAGTGACCAAAGGGATACCCCAGCACCCATGACATCATGCTCAGTATATAAAGCTGGGGAAAAAGGAGGAAGGGGGGGCATTTGGAATTATGGTGTTTTGTCTTCCCAGGTCACCATAACATGTGATGGAGCTCTGCTTTCCTGGAAGTGGCTGAACACCTGACTGCTCATGGCAAATAGAGAATGAATCCCTTGTTCTGCTTTGCATGTGTGCCTGGCTTTTACTTGAACTGTCTACCTCAACCCATGAGTTATCTCGCTTTTATTCCTTTGATTCTTTCCCTGATCCTGCTAGTGAGCAGTGGCTGAGTGATGCTTAGTTGCTGGCTGGAGTTAAACTATGACACAGAGTTGAACACCTTTGGCATGTGAAAGAAAAAAATGTTAGCTCATTTTCAATGAAGATTATGATAGTGTGTTTATAAGCTGTAGACAAAGAGCAAGATGCATTGTATGAAAATTAAACTAAAATTAAACATAGATACAAAATTTTATATAAATGTCTGCATTTAGACAGCTATATTTAGTTTCCCAACATACATGGGCAGATATCTGACTGAATTAAGTGTCTAAGCTACACGTGGCTAGTGGAAAGAAAGTAGCAGAGGTATGACACAGTTTGGGTCTTTCTTCTGCAGTTGTCTCATGTAGAGCAGAGCAGCCATGTTATAATAGTGCCTAAGTACCTCTACTGAATGCAAAGGGAAGCCCAAGAGAGCAGCACAGATGTAAATTTCTACCATGGAGGTAGAAATGATGAAATGAAATGAAATGATGAAATGAAATGATTCCTTTAAACTCTGAAACTGAAAGGCATCTTGCCTCTTTTTGTAATACTCAGAAGCAGGTGAAATCACTGGAATACTAGAACCCCAAGCTGGTATAATACACAACACACCAATTACATACAATGTGAATCTATCTGTCTGTCTCACAAAACTTGATTATTTAAATGGACTCCAAATTTCAAGGGCCAAATTGCCCCTCCCAACAACAAATAACAGGTAATTAGAAATATAAAAATACATAATTACTTCTAATCTTTTTCCCTATAATGAAGGCTAGATGAATACTGAAAATCAAACACCTGGGGCTAGAATGTCTGAGGTCTGTAAGCCAAAGAGAGGGCTTTGCATGTAGCTGTCACCTATTGAGTCATAAGAAAAATCTTAAATATCACCTAGCCAACAGTCCACTCAGGGCCATCCAGGCAGTCTTTCCCAAAATTAAGCACTTGCATGTCTTTTGCTGAAAATGATGGGGAAGCAGATTCTGTAACTCATGTAGCATACCTAGGGGAATGCTCAAAGGCTATTAGGTAAATGGATAATTCCTTCTCTTTCAGGTATATTATTAAAGCAAGAGATTGCTCACAACCAATTTTTGTGTTACCTTCAGAGGTATCTACCTCAGAAACACATACCATTCCAGAAGTACATAGGTATGCAGAAGACCAATTACAGTAAGCATCATTTAAGACTAATTGGACTAATCACGTAAGACTCATCATGTAAGACAGCTCTCAAGCAGAGTGAAGCATGATCCAGATGCTGGGTTGCTCAGCCTAGTCAAGATCTGAGCAGAGTTGCTTTAAAGTGATGTAGGACTATAATACAAAAAAGTACCTATGGAGCTAAAATGATGCCAAAAATAACTCAGAACAGGTTTTCAAAATGGAAAGTTTGGACTTAAATGTCTGACTTGACCTACACCTGACTTCAGACTTCTCCATAAAGCAATTCTATAAAGTCACTAAAGTTCCACCAAGAAGAAATTCCCCCCTAAGTGACATGATTTTTGGCATGCAATTTGCACCTTGTCTAGGTACAAAATATTATTGCAATATCATTTTCAAGACCATTCTGAAGCTCCAGAATGGTCTCCAGCTCATTCTAAATCATCATTACTCCACTACATATTGATCTTTAGAGCAGAAGCTCAACATACAAGAAACTTGATTAATCTTACTATTAAACAGTTGGATTATTTATGTATCTTTATGAATAAATATATAACAGCTCCTCTGAGAAGATGCAATTTTCAAAAATGAAGTCTATTTAAATAGTAGATTCTATACAAGAGTCAATATCTGAAGATCTATTTTTGAAGATAGTTATGGCAAAAATGTTAATTTTCAAGTAAAACAATTTATAGTCTTAAAGCAGGCTACATATTTTGAAATTCAGGTAGAAACAAGCAGCCAATTTGTACATATCATTAGACTTCAAACTGCCCTGTAAATGACAGCCAAAGCATTCAGCAAGTTCAGTATATTTTCTCTGTTGATGTAGGAAGCTTTTCATGAGATGTTTTCTCTTCTATCATCGGTTCAGTGATGTAAACAGTGACTGATTAAGTCTGCACTCCTTTCAGGTTGATATACCTGACCAGACAAAAAAACCCAAAAAACTCACAGCTGGAATTCTTCCTGAAAACCAAAATGGATGACAAAGTAAGAGACCAATTCTCTAAAGACACTTAATGATGACAAACTTCAAGGGGTTTTCTATACCAGAGATGACTTTACACCCCAGGATGAGACAAAGCCAGCAGTTTTCTGCAGCTGAGGATTGCAGTCACAGCAGAATAAGTAAAGTAACAAAAAACATATTACTTGTTAAATCACTTACACTGGTTTTCCTTTGGATTCACAAGTCAAAATTATAGATTGTCCTTCTTCAGGCCATGAATTGGAAGAAATGATTTTAACTAAAGGTGTATCTAGGAAGAAAAAAATAGACAACTTGTTGATATACACAAAAAAGATTTATTATCTAAGAGTACATTCTTCTCTATTTACAACAGACTAAACTATAGATTTAGTTTACACTTGGAGACAGTTTCATATGGAGCCTTGTGCAATTTCCATTGTCTTCAGCAAGGCAATAAAAATGACCAATGTAACTAAACCAGTAACTTTTTATATCCCAAGGAAATACAGATAGAAAGCACATGTATACTCAGAGGAAATAACTTCTTTATTTCTGTATTCAATGCAAATACTCCTTATGACTATTCCAAAGTCTGATATCTAACAACAAAATAAAAAAATATTGAAGATGAATAACAAGTACTCTGTGCAATTGTTTGTCTATTTTCAGGTTGATATGATGGAATGCTGTTATTAGAGGAATGAATGCCATAGTATACATTTGAATAAGAATCCTTTTATTGTTGCAGAAGCTTGAAACTCATAATAAGAAAGCTACAATGGGCTTTCAGATAAAATGCCTTGTTACAGACATTTTACAGGATATTATTTCTGAAATGCAATAATGCTGCCCTTAAACCAGAACATTTTTTAAACAGAATTTGCAAAGAGAATATTTCAAGTATCTGCATTCAGCACTACAGAAAAGTCTGAAGTATTTCCTATATGATGAGACTGGGTTTATAGATTTCATTGCAAAAAGATACACAATATAGTTACTGTGAATTCATGAAGAATAAAGCATTTGGATCAGATATTTAACTTTTAAAAATTTTTGCCATTTTTGCAAGGAGATACTCTGATATTCAACAAATAAATTAGAGGGACACCTATTACAAGGAACAAAAAGAATCATAAAGAAAGGAAAATCTCTATATAACACAGTTTTTTTCCTTAGGAAGAGGGACAAAAAATTCTTTGTCATAGTGAGAAAAATTTTCAGACTTAATAGGAAAATTTCTATTTTTCTCTACATTCTCCTAATTCTTAATTTCCACAAATTCTTTTTTTTTTTTATCCACAATTTCTGAATACAAAACACTTTAACCTGCAAATCTAGAGTATCAAAGTTTCGTCTCATCCAATTTGCAATTGCTGTTTTCTTTAGCAATGACATCACAGATGTCCTGTTATCAAGCAAATGTGAAAGAGCATGACAATATGACCCCACAAAATCAAATGGAAAAAAACAGATAAGCCGTAACAATATAGTTTCTTATTGAGATGCTAATGGTCCTGCTGAAAATAAAATGGCACATGAACAATTAAACAATTAAAATGATGAAAACATTTTTATCTAACTTTTGATTTTTGTTTTTGGTATATCATCATGTATCAGCATGGCACAAGACAAGAAAAGGGAAAGGCTTAGTGTAGACACGTCATAATTCCACTGAAAGTATTGTCAGCATTATTTAGCTTTCCAGCACAGCTGCACTAACTACACCAGCAGCAAATCTGTTCCACAAGTCCATATTTTTAAGGACTCTGCAAAGCATTATGCATTAGGTGACTAATCCTTTGGAGGCCATGCTGGCATTTGCTTCATTTTTAGCACATCCTTAAGGCACTGACCTGAAGTACCTCCATAAATCAGGGCATCAAGTACTTCTGTGATTTCAGTGGTGCTGTTGAAGATGAAAAAATTACTCTCTGGTCTACACACTGAGCCAGAGGAGCAAATTAGTATCAGATAGGAATACATGAAGAATTGAACTGAGGGAGGGAGACAACTAATGCAATGAGATCGAGAGACTTCCAGAAAAATGTGAAAAAGAGCTAAACTTTGATGGAAATAATCATGACAGCCATAGGTGAAGAAAGAAATTAAGGGCCCATCTAGCTGCCATTACTGCCTTAAATATTTAAGAAAATATCAGCATTCTATGCAATACTGTAAATGACCCACATCAAATAGAAGAGGGGACTTCAGATAATTAAGCTTTATTTTGTATGGATCAATAGAGTGCTGTTTTTCTCATCTTGAAGGTCCCATTTCTGCTTTAATACATCAGGCATCTCTCTGTTCTCCATGCACTTCTAAACAGAGCTTACTAACAGAGAATAAGAAGGGTCTTATATTTATGTTTCACTCTCTAATGCACAACGAAGTAGTGTAGGAAAATATATTCCCTAGTGGTTTTCCTTACTAATTGACTTAAACAGTAATTATTTGTTTCTCTAAAATAGGAAACACGGGGTTTAATTCAATCTATACTTTTTAGGGAAGCTATCAATTGACATTTTTTGTGTTTTATTGATGGTCCTTTTTCAAAAAGTAGATATTCTGAATACTTTATTCTCAGTGTTACTGTTTCCTTTTTTTTTTTTTTTTTTTTTTTTTTTTTTTTTTTTTTTTTTATGCCATGCTTGATTTCTCTCCAGAATTAAGGTGTACACTTAAAGGAGGAAAACTTTTCAGATACACTTGTCCTCTATTTTCACATTCACATAAATGTCTTAGATGAGAGGAAGTATTTAGACTAATTAAATTAAAACTAACCCAAATGTGTTATTTTAACAAAGATGTTAAACCCCTGCTAAGTGGTATTTTTCCAGAACACAAAAAACTCCTTCCATGACTGTTCATTTTAGAGGAATTTGAAAAGTATAAATGCACTGTGAGTTTTAACCCGTCACACTTAGAAGTATTAATCAAAACAACTGGACCATCACCCAATCTCCAGCAAACACCAACATCAGAAAACACTCTAAAGAAAGAAAATCTTACTGTAATACAGTAAGAAGTTGATTTATTTTCAGTTTGCTCATCAGCTTATTTTAAGTCATAGAAGTATGTCCAAAAAAACCTCTGCTTTTACAACCAGAACAAACAAAAGCAGTAGAGTCAAGGGGTTTATTGTGGGTCAGATCTCTTGCTCCTCCTCCTCTAAAGTCCATAGAGGTGTACTGATTCACATCAGTTAGACTTACCAGAATGTCAATAATTTGCATACTTTTTGGATTTGGCCCAGTAATAAAATATGCTAGATCAGTATTCAAAGCAGAATTCTTGCAATCAAGGGAGTGGTAACTACACTTTCTTTATGACACCCACAAATATGTCCTTATCCTGAGTTCTAAGGACTTTATGGAAGAGATAAATATTCCAAAAAGAAAAAGCTATTGAAAAATCCAATTCTATAAAAAATCCCGCAGCTGTCTATGTGAGTGTAAGTAATACCATAAACCCCCACAGTAAAACCCACTGCTTTCAATACCCAGTGACTTTTTAATTTACATGTATCTCCAACAGCAAGAGCTGTTTGGCCCTCCAGTCTTCAGTTTGAGTAATGTGCTTCTACCCTTTATATGCACAGAATCTGTGCATTTTTATTTTGTTTTGTTTTTGGGGTTTTTTTTGGTGTTTATTTTTTTTTTTTAATACAAGCAACACACAAAATCGGTAAATGCATATGGAAAATTGATACCAGTTTACACTGGCAATGAATGTTATCTGATACATGTAGAAATTAAACACTTCAATGCATGATTTTTGTTGTACTTTTAGCAATAACTAATGACAACATTCATACCTCGTGGAACTGCTTTACTGATGGATTTAATCTCTTTGGAGTAATTTCAAAAGAAAGTGGTTCTTATCAGCCACTAGACCTTTGCTGTTAATCAGCTCTTCAATGCTTAAAGCTTTATGTGTCTATTTTCAAAATGCACTTGCTGTTTTTACATTGCTTAAAGTAAAAAAAATAAATATTTCAACAGGTATTTACATTATCACCAAGCTTTCATAAGGTTACATGCGGGATTAAACTTCTTCACATACATTTCTTCACATAAATTTCCTCCTAGAATGTAATCACATGAAAGCTGCTGGAAGAATCTCACATGATAAGTTGTGTTATACTATATGTGCAAAACCTTGACAACCACAGTGTAAAAATGGAAAAATGAATTCATAAAAGTAAACAAATTTCCTTAAGGGCATAAACCAGGTCACCAACAGAACCAGAAAATTAATCTCTACTAGTTTCTTCTTAGTGATAAAATAGCAAAAATGTAATTTGGCCTATTTTTCTTATGTATCTTCAGAAGTCCCTGGTCCCATCAGTTCTGAGCATGCTGGATTACCAGAGGATACCCTTTCATAGGGCTTGCAGCTACAGAATGAGTAACTAAATTAAAGTATAACCCTTATGCATCCTAAGGCATTCATCAGCAACAGGTGTGTAGGAATAACCAGAACTCCAGATAAAAAACCCTTGATGAGACAAAGGGGTAACATTATGATGATTATGATAGCATCACGTTATGATGACTGAAAGTAGTAGACTGTTCAGAAGAAGAAATATTTGTGATCTCATAGTCATTGTAATGCAAAGACTGCTGGAAATGCACCTATTCCAAGCTGCATGCATCAGTCTTTTCTTTAGATAATTTTGAGGTGTATATCTGCTCAGCCATAGGATAAACTACTTGCCACTAGACTTCTTTGCACAATTTGTTAAAAGGTAAATATGTTGCTCAAATTTTAGCCTTCGTTGGCTAAGGAGCATTAACAGAAAAAGTCTTAGTGGTTCTCCTCTGCAAGAACTTACAAAGGAGTACTGTATCACTTGTAGAGATCCAAGTCAGGGCTCCTAATTTTCAAGTTTTCTGCTAAACTACACACCCTTTTTAAAAAAGAAATGTATGCAGTAACTCACTATGAAATTTGAACTCAGCACCCCAAATATCTCCTAAAATGGCTAAGTTTCCAGAAAGCAGAACAGAACAAGGACACTTTTTTTTTCACTTACAGAGATAGTGTTATTGATCCCTGAAGAAAGGTCCTGTACTTCAGCACTCTACATTTTAGAGGCCTGCTCTACCCTCAAGTCTTAGGAAGCCATTTCAACACTCTCTCACTTACAAGTAATTTGATTTTTATGAGAAGTGGTAATCAGTCCACCAAGGTTAGTTATTAGAGCCCATGTTCTAATGCATGAGATTTTATGAGAAAAAGAGGCTACTTACTCCACTGAGTATTGATGTATTCACACTAAGTAGAACAGATTCAGCAAAATACTTATTTGACAGTAATTCAGAGATTAGAATACTCAACCCTTTGGGTTTGTGCATGGAGGTTTTGGTCTGATTTAAAGAGTGTAAGGGCTTGTGTGCTGACCTCCTATGCAATAGGAGAGATCTACCAGGTATTCTAAGGTCTCCCCACCAGTCAGATTTTGAACTAAGATTTCACTTTGAATCTAAAAAAGCTTTTTTTACCTATGTCCTAGTTTGGAAAAAGTAGGATATTCTGACATACTAAAAAAACCCCAGGTATTAGAAAATTTTTAACCCATTCCACGTAATGATTTAGAATTCCACAAGCAACTCAGTACTGTTCAAATTTTCCCTATTTACATTCAGTTCTAACATAACATAGAATATACACTTGATCTTACATTTAAAAAAATTAGGATATTCACAAAAAGAAAAACTCATAAAACTTTAATATTCCCTGCACATTTCCTAGGAATGTGTCAATGCTTAGCATCAGGTGGTTTTACTTGGATGCCAAAATTTTACTGAAATCTGTTTTCAAAGGCCTTTGAGCTGGTGGACTCAGAGTATCCTTACTTGCCAAAGATGGCAACATTTTTAATATCCTTTTTAATAAAAATCATTATATGTAACCACAGTACCAGAAGCAGATGTTTGATATTTTACTAATACCAACCCAAATTTGAGAAGACCTTGTCCAAACTGGTAACAAATATATATTCAGCATTTATATATCCACATTATTATTTAATAAGAAGGGCAGTGCCCTTTCATGTCTTTATGTTTTTAAACATGTTTATTGTATATAGTTTGTAACTCCTACTTCTCAAAGTAAAATGGCATCACAAAAGATGAGGGTTCTGTAATCTTTTAACTAAAATGTCCAGTAGTGTTATCCATTCATTTTTTTGGCATGCTTTACAGGGATTTTGTCAAATGTTTGGATCTTCTCTTTGCATGTGACTACAATGTTTTTGTCATTACCAATGTGGTCCAATAATCAATACAAAAAAAGTTCATTTACTATTTAAGTAACAATCAATACAAAAATAGTATTGGTCTCAATTTTTAGTTTTGAACAGGTTGGTTCACATAATTTTGAGCAAGCGGGTGACAGCCTCAAGAAAAAAAAAAAATCACATTTCTCTTGGCTTCCACTATCTTTCCTTCATCAGAGAATGCTTTTTTTTCCTGGTCTGTAGGATATTAAAAAACTTGGCAAAGAAAAAAATGTCCAATTTGGTGACAGTAGCAGTTAAGGTTCGGTATATACAAGGTGTATAGAGAAAGATTAATCTCTTGAATTATTTTGGTTTATGAGTCTTTGGGGTTCAAAAAGAAAAATCCATTGGTCAGGTTCTTTCCTCTCTGCATGGCACACATCAGCGTGATATATCCTGTCTAAATCTCTTTCTCTTAAACCATGAGGGGTTCTGTATGTTTTTTCCACAATGCTCTACTTAGTCTTCCAAGTTCAAACTAGTGCCACAAGAGCTAAACCTTGTGAAAATGGTAGAAAGAAAAGGAGGCACAGCTGGTCAAATGTCTGCCTGTTGTGAACAAAAATGTACACCACTACACAATATCATACGACAACAAACTCACTAAACCTCCAAAACGAAGCCCTCCTATCTGATAAGTTTTCATGCAGACAAACTGTCAGGTGCTGATTTCAAAACCAAGGCAGACACAATCCTGTCCCGAATTGTGTTCTAAATAATTAAAAACAGCTCATTAACATCACTTGACCCTAGGCCTCCACTGGATCACTTTGATTCTCATGCATGTTTTCTTTGAAGATGATTCTCTCTCTGTAGTTTATGTTATAAACTACTCTCCAGCTGCAATGAGAAGCTGAGTTTGTTATAATGGAATCTGTTATCCTCGTTGGACTTATTGTTTGAGTGCAAATTATGTTAACAGTAATAGGAAAGACACAGGAAAGGCACAGGGAGGGGCAAATACATCACTTTCTGCATTTGTCAGAGGAGGCAAGTGCTCACAATACATCACAATATGCTATAAGTGTTACTTCAATTCCTTCTTATTTAATTTTTTAGGATGACTAGATATTTTTAATTACCTTGTGTCACCAGAAATTTTCTGCTATACGAAATGACTCAAAAAGCCTTAAAAGTACTGCTCATAAGGAATGGCTTTGTTGAACGACCTAATCAAGCACTGGATCCAACAGTATGAAATATGCCAATGGATCCCTTCAGACAGAAAGCTCTGCTTGTGTGACAGAGCAGTTCTTCCCACTGTGATCAGTGAGTTTCCCATGGATGCCAGGTTTTACCTTTATGCGCCCTAAGCAACAGAGGGAATATGTCTTATTAACTACTTGCCAGTTTGGGAACCACTCCAGGCAGCCAAAATTAAATACGTAAACCCTACCTAAGGAATAACATCCATGTCATGTTGCCAGGTTATTTTGCAAAGGCACTGGAATTAGATTTCTCTTCTTCTTTAGAGGAAATTTGGTTGGGATTTCTAGTAATAACATGGATCCTCCCAGCAAGCCAGTTCTGTTTTGTCCAATATATAAAATTATGCTTTGGTCCGTTGGTGAGGCTCACTGTACACTTCTCTTGCCATCACTTGTTGCATTAGTTCTACAAAGAGTCCCAAGAGCAATGGAATAACATTATTATCCTCCAGAGTTGAATAGGTACCGTTCTGTCACTGAGAGTTATTGTTCCAAGCTGTCTTGAAGGCAGCAATTTCCACTGCCCAGGAAAATTCACAATTTTCTTTTGTCACCAAAAGGAAAATATTAACCCTCATCTTCCTGCCATTACCCACTGATTTTCCCAGACTATTCTAAGCTCTGACATAATGATTTAACCTCGTGCAGCAGCATCTCCTGCTTGGATCTATAATACTCAGATTTATTTACCTTGTTGTTTAATTTTATTTTTTTTTTCACTCTAACCACCATTTCCTCTTTGAACCACAGTCCAAATTACTGCAATTGATTCATTAAAAGGCATTTTTCTTCGTATGGGTTTAGCTAAATTATGAGCTACCAAAAGCATGTCTTTACTTGAGTTTTATGTCCACAAACCTTCTGAATATTGAAAAGTTACTATAAATTTCTCAGATATTTTATTGTGGCAGTGAACAACAACAGTTCTGGTGCTATCATTTCAAAAAATGTTATAAAAATCTAACAGTCTGATAATAAAAGATTATTGCTACCTGGTAATAAATGAATGCCTGATGATAGGATTTTAAAACTATTTCCCAAGAGACTAATTCATTTATTTCCTATCCATTTTTTTCTGGTTTTTTGTTGGTTTTTTTTTTCAAAACACATGTTTGTGAAATCTATTTATGTTACAGTATTCTACATTTTTCACCATGCTTTTCCTTTCTCTTTACTTCCTTGGAACCTTTCCACCATTTCCAGATACAAAGATAAAATAAGCAGATACCTCCAAAGGTGATGATGTATCTACTTTCTAGATTAATTAGCAGTGGAGTAAGCATAGAACAGTTTCAGGTCCTATTTTTTACCTTTGGAAACCACAAGAAGATCATAATTTTCATATGTGGATAGCAATTAAAAACCTCATTGAAAATTCTGTATTCCTACATAATTTTACTCCTATTTCTAACAAATGTAAGTAAGTAAGCTCAGGGAAGAAAAAAAAAAAAAAAAAAAAAAAAAAAAAAAAAAAAAAAAAGACTTTCAAAGTAAATTCCAAGGACAAACCACTCTAGTATGCACCAAAATAAACATCAGCTTGGATATCACAAATGAGATCTGAAAGAAGAGAGAAGAGTGCTCTAATCAGCTCTGTGAAAGTGCTCACCATTTTTAATAGCTTTTACACTTACCAGCTGTGTGCATCCTACAGCTGTGAATCAGCATTCTCCAAAGTACAGCTTACTTTGTAAATGACAAGTAGCATGGCTTCTGGCTGTGCATAAGCACTGTTGTGAATGACCACTTGTGAAGCAAGTCTGCATTGGTGAACTTCATCAAAGTACCCTGGGAGATACAGTAAATTTGATGGTCTGCTCCAGAATAGAATGAATAACTCATTGGTTTAATGGATGAGAGAAAAACTCAGTATTATGTACCCGACAAATTATTTCATTAGTAGTATTTCTGAGTGAGACAATCCAGTTCAAGTGATTGTGTCACAGAGTAATATTTAATTTCAATACAAGTATTCAATAATACTAAAAAATGTAGCTTCATGACAGTTCTTAAATACTTAGTTTGGATAGATGTGAATACTTGGCACCATGTCCTCATGGATATTCCATCATCTTCTTTTTTACTCCTTTAAAATGCTTTACAACCTAGAAGGACCAGAAACAGCATATAGTCTCTTTGTTATCTGAGATTCTTTGATAACTATTATATCATCCTTAATCTCATCTGGTTTAATTCAATTTAATTTTATTGTGTTGAAGAAAAAAGTAATAACACTCTGCACCAGAGGAGTGTAAAAACACTCTCTTGTATGCAAAACAATAAGCCAGATGCCAATGTGCAGGAATAAAAGATTGATCAGTGAAATATTCCCTCCTGACACTCATAATACATGAGTGCCTGAATTCAAGCACCAATCTTGCAGGAAACTATTTAGGTTACTAATTCTGTAAACACTGATTATCTGGTACTTTGTTAAAACTATTCATAATACTTGTTTCCACATCTCAACTGTCAGTCATGCCAGTCTCCTTCACCACAATTATTAAAATAAAAATGTAAGTAAAATGTGACAGCACATAACATGTGGCTTGGGGTTTTGGGAAGATGAAAGAGAAGATAGAGGCACACGACAAAAGCTCCACATCCCTCTCTGCTCCATCTCAAATGTCTTACAACCTTACCCTTCCTTTGTCAAGCAATGTGTTCATTGATCATTCTTACTTATTTTGTGCTAGTCTTAAAACAGGCAGAGATTAATGTGAGCACAGCGTTGGACACATTGGCAGACCCTGCTGAATTAAGTGGTAGACAGAGTGGCGCTGTTCTAAATGTGTACCCTTCCTGAAGACAGCACCAGGTAACAGTTACTCCTCTTTACATGCTCTTGTAGAATGGGTCACTGGTTTCTTAATTATCCATTAAGTCCCAGGCACATATGAATGATATGGTAGAAATAATACTTTCTTTGACAAATCAGTTCTGTTTTCTTCAGGGAATGCAAGTGACGAAGCTTAGTTTTACAACTTTTCTCTCGTTCAATTATTTCTGTCATGCCACTCATTCAGACTAAACAAGCTGTTTCATCCAATATCTCCATTGGCTGACACTGTGCTTTCTCCAAATTCTTTATATTTTATCTCATGTTTGCCATGTCACCTAAGAGAAGTAAATCAGAAAAAAAAAAAAAAAGGCCAAGACAATGTAGAGCCTTCTGCTTAAACCACATGCATTATCAGGTAATGCCTAACTTTGAGACACTAAATGACCTTTCAATGTATCTTTATCTTCTGAATCTTCAGATTCTTTTGCTTAAGGCTGTTACTGTTCTGTTGTCTGACTTAAATTATCTTGAATATGTCTTAAGAACTGCAGCACATTCAAAATTGTAGAAGGAGTAAATAAGAGCTCTGCATGCTCAGCATTCCCAAATGCCCTTTCAAGCCTTTCTCTGATGTCCATATCAGATGTTGGACACTAAAAAAGTTTAGTCTATATAAAAATAACTAAGCAGTAGCATCAGGGGATGAAAATTTTACCTGCTTCTTATACACCACACCTTCATGAAGGCAAAATCGTATTCCTTGGAAGACTGTACTAACAATCACTATTACAATTATTTTATTGTATTACTAATAGAATAAAATATTGTATAATAATATATTCTATAACAATATAATAATATTGTATAATTTTATAGTAATGTATTGTATTGCTAATACCATAAAATAGTATTTTTCTCTAAACTCTCTTGCCTGCTTGCTGGTGTTTGGTTTTGGAAATAAACAGTCCTTCAAACTGTTCTGTAGGGAAGGTCTGGAACAACTCTGCCCTTCTGTCATTAGGCTGAGTGACTGAAGGTGACATGAGAGGTAACCTGGGCTATGAACTATTACAGATTCTATAATTTTTCAGTCTTCTTCTAAAATGATCCCATTGGAAATAACACCAAATCTAGGCTAGATATTTTAACCATATTGTTGAAGGCAGCATGGAGCTTCATGGATTTCAGACGTGCAACAGATAAATTCTTGCACCAATTGGGATCTGATGGGGAACTTCTCAGACACTGGACTGTCATTCTGTCTTTATTGCCCTGCCAATGCTACCTAACACAAAATAGTTATGACAAGTATATTTAAATACTTTTTTAGTTTTTCTAGAAATTCAACTGTCCATTATATAACTCTTACATTGATCATCTAATATACTCACATCATATCCATTTAAGCATTCATCTATCAAACACTATGCATAGAAATTATTTCTTTAATCCCTTTTATAATGACTGATTGTTACTTAGATTAGGAGCTTCAAAACTCACTCAGTCAGTCTTGGGGATACTACAGCTGGATTGCTTTTAATAGACCTACCAAACTCACTACGTAGAGAAAGGTTTATCATCACAGGAAATCGATTGCACTGTCTTTTTTACATCACTACAGTAGACTTCTGGTCTTTTCAGGTAGATGAATCAACTTGTTCTCTTCTTATGTCCACCTAAAGATATCCTACAGTGACCTCACTGCCTCACTCGGGGATTTCTATGGACGACAATGGCATGTGACCAGTCCCGACCAAATTAATTCTGTGACCTCAAAATCCTACACTGGGTTCTGGAAGGTTCTGTCCCCAGCCTCACCTCCACAGAGAACAGCCCAACAGTGATCATTAATCTGTAAACATCACCAGTCTGACTGAAGCTCGTGTCCCCGCAGGGCAAAGCGCTGAGCAGTTCCAACATGTATTTGGAATGGGTTCAGGGACGACCTCACTGTGCTCCATTTCCCAGCATAGCCATGCCCTCTGTCTTTTCAATCCTCTGTCCCTTTTTTATGCTTTAAGTCTCACTTCTCAGAAGCGGAATTATATTTATTTTATTTCCTAAATGCCTCACTTTTAATATTATTAAACTTTCCCTCCCAAACTTCCTTTGAAAACTTCTTGAGCCCTCTCTTAATCACACATCAAGCACTTGATCACACCATTTTTTAAAGTTTCTGTGCAGAATAGACAAGACACTCTGTGAATTTTCTACAGAAGACTTTGCAGAGAAATAAATTATATTAGATTATATTTCACTTGTAAACCATATTTGAACATAAGCCTCCAGATGGTAAAGGTCAGGATTGTACATTAACCCTTTGAACTAGATATCCCCTTTGAAAGATGAAAGTTTGGCAGTAAATGGTTTTACAAGTTTTTGAATTATTTTGCATTTAAATCATGAATTTCTTATTTTCATCCATCATTAACCTAATTGATCTCATTTAAACATGCAAATTGTGGCAGTGAACTTTCATATTCACAGATATGATTCTTTACTGTTTATAGTAACTGTCCTTTATGTTTCATTTGTTTCAAGCATTCATTAATATGAAAAGCTTAAAAAAGATAATTGTACTTATTAACACAGTGCTTACATAATTATTGAACTATATAATTAAATAAAATAACTTCTTATTTAAATTTTATTCAACATGAAGAAGTGTACACATACTGATATTGTAGCTTTTAAATTACATTTGTATCATTACAATTTTTAATTGCATCTCACACCGATAAATATAGAAATACCCTCCTTTAAGAGAGATAGAATGGAAAAGTGGTCCTCAAACTATTGTAGCAAAAACGAAACATATTTATTGTCCATATCGACATTCACAGTGTGATTCAGGGCTAAAACCAAACAAATAAACACACCCTCCTCCCCCCTCAAAAAACCCCAAATCCAAACCAAGAAACTAAACCCATTTGGGCTGCTTGAGTACCACAACACGGGTGAGCCTTGGGTGGGAATCTAAACGTGTATAAAAGGTTAACTTATATAATAGGGAATCAACTGGAAGGAATTGAAATTCTGTCATTCTCAAGGTCACAGCAGTGATCAGCAGAACATCTTAATTGAAAGAGAAAAGTAGGAACGCCACTCAGATAGTTAAGCTCTAAAGGATGGGAGCATCACTTGAAGAGGTAGTACCTCTCTTACAGACTCAGGTAACCTTTCAAGAAAACAGCTACATTTTCCTCATAAGTTTCTAAAGGATCTAAACAGCTCACAGGCTTTCACTGAAGTGAAGGAAATCCCTGCTTTCTTAGGGTTACAGAGACTGGCTATGATCAGCAGGCTTTGTGAGAGACAAAGGTCTTGTCGGTACATCACACAGAAAATACAGCCCTTTTGTTTTTTAAGCTGGAACTAAAGGTGGCTTTAATCAATAAGACCATCTAAGTTGTGAGATCCAGAAACTCGCTTGAAAAACTGAGATGTAAGAACCCAAGGTCCTTTGCTCCTGTTCTATACAGATGAAGTACACCCTGAAAACCATATTGCAACAGTAAAGCCCAGATGATCAAGATGCTTGGTGGTATCTTATACTAATCAGCTACTTCCCATCCATCAATTCAGGATGGGAAGTACACTTCATTGCTAAAAAGAATACATGTAAAAAAGATCCCTTGGATATGCCTGTACTGGAGTAAAATCCAGCACTCTTTGGTGTCAGAAGCCAAACTCCCCACTCAAAAAACTCTCAAAACAAATCAAAACCAAACACGTTCTGAGTTTTCCTATTGTGGTTTATCGTTCATATCTGGCTTTGTCCCACATCCCATTATCAGAAGAACTGGTACGAGATGAAAGTCTGACAACGACTTAGTGACTTACAAAAGGTTGGGCATAGGTAGATGCATGATGCTGACAGCAAAATGTTTCCTCAAAAAGGCAATACATAGCCTAAAAGTGTCTGATTCACAAGTTGAATGTAAGAACTCCTGAAGGTGAGAAGTGCTTAAGACAGTACAAACTGCTTCCAAAAAAAGGAAATGTGCCTTTGTTCCTTAAGTATGGTTGCCACTTAACTCTGGGATAGTACTGAGAGACATATCACAAGTTCTAATAAAATAATAATAATTAAAATAAATAATTCTAAAGCAAAGGAAAAAAAGAGATAGGTCAAAATGCAAAAGCAAAAATGTTTAAGCACAAAATTCATGAAAATAACTAAAGTAAAAAGAAAGGAGGGAAAGAAAATTAAAATCTTACACCTTAGTGGAACAGCTTGAAAAAGACAAATGGACACACAATTGAAAGTAAATGAATGTGTGATGCATATTTTACTAATTTACAGTACAGAAGGACCATATGTAGGCAAGAGGGAAAACTGTTCCTTCCCCCCTATACCTTATCACAGCTATGAGGTATCCCATTTTTTGTGCTTTTGCATGGGCACACATCTGGCTCTCATGAGCTACAAAAAACCAGCAAGTCCAGGTTGAGACAGTCACCCTGAAAAGCCACCTACCGTATTCAATATGTAACTAATTCATTAGAATTAAACATGGAGATCTAAGGGAGATGCATTCTTGTTTCTAAATACTGTTCTGATGGGCAACTCTAAGTGTTTTAGGCATTTGTCATAGACAAAGGGTCAAGCAGCCACCTATGCATGACCCCTTTTAGGTATTTTTTATAATGCCTTATTTCACATTGTACTACATGAATGTATAGTAAAATATGCACTATTTAATGTGTCATATTTTCACATATTCACACAAATTTTTACTCATTTTTGTTCAGAATGTGTAATTTTAGAAACAATGCTCCAAGAAAAACTTGAAACCAGCCAGGTAAAAAGAACGAGCTAAACTCTCATAGTGAGGAACAGGTAATATTGTTCTTCCATAAAATTACTCTGCTTTAAACTCACGGAAATTCTAGACCTGTCTTGTCACAAAAGAAACCTCTACTTGTTACTACATCAGGCATCAGAGTAGCACACTGTTGTTAGACACACATACACACAGACACCCCCCCACACCTCTCCTCAATGTTCTACATGGCTGCACAAGTGCACAGTTGATCTGTTGCTCCATAGTCTGCTGCATTCAGGGTGCTTTGTTTACTTAACACAAAATCAATAGGTTTATTTCCAGGACAATAATTCCAACATTCTCTTGAAATAGCTGCCTAATTTTAAAGTCAACTTTGGACATGCACTGCAAGAGTATCTAATAACAACCCACAAAAGAAGAAACCACCCCTTACACAAATATTCTGGAATAGCCTGTAGAAGCGAGTTAGCTGATGGCTGTAGACTCGTCAGACAGACAATTCACTGCACATCTGTGTCTGCCAATATAGAATTTACTCAGAATTGCCTCTCTAGACACTTCTTTACATAACACATATTTAGCTTATTAGTGCTGTCATTTGGGAGTGTGGTCAGCTTTTGAGCAAAACCCCACTGAGTCCATTAGCACGGAGCACATCACAGCTGCCATGTTAGAATCACGATGATTAGGTTTGAAGTTCAAATGATTTGATTTCACTTTAAAGCTTTAAAGGCAGCCTCTGGGGTAGATTTACACAATTAATTTTTACTGAGGTCTGCTGGGTAATTCACTGTAGTCAGAGAATCTTCACTAAGCTAAGGTAATTACCACCGGGTAATTTTATGGCGCTCCACCAGTGTGAAGCAACATGTTGGCTGACTTTTGCTCAGGTAAGACCCAGAAGAAAGTGAAGGTTCTGCTTTTGGGAATCAAAATGGGTCTGAGACATTGAGGAGGGACAAGCAGAATTCACTCACTGCTCAGATGTGGAGCAGAAGTTGTTCATGCCCTCAAAATGTCTTTTCAGGAGCATGCATGACAACTTGCAGTATAAAATCTTGTAAATATTGTATTGAGAAGCTTTCAAAATTGAAGTACTCTTCCCAATCATTCTTCAAAATAGGAACAAAGAATGCACTCTTTGTTTACTTTGAACACAGAAGTAAACAATGAAATTAAATATCCCTTTGAGATTCGTATTTATCACTTACAAGAAGCATTTCCTAATAACCAGTGGCAGCTAGGCTGACAAGCAAACTTCAGAGCAAAGCCAGAGGGGATACAAGTCTATTTTAGGTTTACTATTGACAGTAAGGGTCAGAGGAAAAATAAACTCAGCAAACTGTGTCATGCTACCACAAACCTCTGCTGGCCAAGCAAAAACTAAATTACAGCCAAACCTTTCAGCACAAAAGAGACTTAGGCAGTTGGGCTGCCCTGCAGTGCACAGAGCTCAACATACAGACGAACAAGATTATGCACAAATGAGACATAACATAAATTAGTGACAAATAAATCAAAAGATTGTAGGAGCTAATTATCTCATAGTCTGGAGTGGGATACATTATGCTTATCCCTATTATTTTAATATTTCAGGCCTGCAAAAGTAATCTGAAAAGCCCTGTGAAAACAAGGACTGATCACACCCTTCTTCAAGACATCCTTCTTTTGGTCAAGGTATAAATAATATACATAATCTCAAATACCAGACTGCACTGTAAGAAGAAAAGAGCAGAAGAAGGACTAAGACACTATTTTTATCACATACACATAAATATATAATAAAATAAAAAATTGTAGAAGTTTAGTTCTCAGCTTCATTTCATGTACTGTAGTTCTGTTGGGGAAAGCTGATTTGATTGCTCTATCACACTAATAAAAACTAAGATTTGTGTAAGGGAATATAGTGTATTCCATATCAATATAGCTGTTGATGTCTTTCATTTGTTAAATTTACTTCCTGCTAAAGCTTATGATAAAAGCAGTTGTGTGAACTCATAAGCACCTCTATCTACATGGACTAATTACAAATATCTGTTTCATACAGTCTCAGCATCTAAGACAGATTTAATTTTATTCTATCTTTCACTAGGCATAAATAAAAACATGTCATTCCAACTATTATTCTGCTTTCCATTTTCAACAGCTATCATCCACCATATGCAAACACAATCCTGTAATTCCTACTGTTCTGTTTGGTTGGATGGTTGGTTTGATGGAGCCACAACTGTTTTGTCCATTGTCAGGAGGCAGTTGCTTAAAAGAAAGAAGACCTTTCAATTCTCAAGACAGGTGACCAGACAATTTCTTATTTCCCTCTTCTTCTAACTGCTTATGGTACACTTATAATTCATAGGAAGCATCCATGTACCACAGATAAAATTTTTCAGACTTTAAGGTGTTTAAAAATGAAAAGAAATTCTAGTGGGTGATAACTCATCATTGTGCATCAGTTCCCTGCCAAAATCATGCTCACTTGTGCTGTTCTGCTTGACCATTTGAAGGTAATTGATTATCTTTGTCTCTGCGCATCTGATATATCTCTGGGGCGTCACGAACAAGTGCCCTACTTGTGGCAATGCCACACTACTTGGTTGTAATTTTGGAGTCTACAGGATGTCAGATTAAAAAATTCTCCTGGCTTTTCTCATGAGGTTCCATAATTCATTTGTTTTGCAAGCACTATTTTGAACTGCTGCAAGGTGGCATTGAGGATGTATAGTGGATCAGGTTCCACTGGATGCTGTAGGCATGCTTCTCATTATAAACAGGATGTCTCTTCTATGTTTGAAGTCTTATAGACTGATGGAAAAAAAAGGACTGATTGCAGTACTATCCACAACGATGGTGAGCCACATCAGGAGAACAAAATCATTTCCAGTGTAATGTACTCCAATCAGAGTATTTGGGATTGCTCCAGTAAATAATTTTTCTCCTCTTTTTCCTTCAAGGCTCTCCGATGAACCACATCATCAGCTCCCTGAATCTTTTTCTCTTTTTATAAAGCTTTCTTTTGAAATTTGCCTAACACTAAGACTTCTGAATATGTTGACCATGGAGGTATAGGTGGTAAAGAAAAGGATGATAATAGACTGTTTTTAGTCTCCTTGTCAACAAGTAAAATACTACTTTCTCCATAGCTTTAAATGGTAATTCCACTTTCTCTTCTGAACTTCAGCTTCTTTTGTCATATCTCTCACTACTCATGCATAATGATTCTATATTTGTGCTGCAGAATATTAAATTGCTTGGTAGAAAATTAATGTACCAAGCAGGAATTCTGCATTGTGGCTAAGGGGGTAGAAACATAAAGCACAGCAGTAATTGTAAATACCTGGTGCAGTTTGGCCTTTTTAAAGATCTTCGGTGAATCCAGAGAAGATAGACAAAGAGTCTTGTTCAAAAAATGAAACAACAGGCATAGAGGCAGATGCACCTCATTGCTATTTAGCAGTGTCTTGCTACCAAGGGTGCAAATTGGAAGGAGACGACAAATAGTCAAGAAACTTTCTACATGAGAGGCCACAGAAAGGTTACTTTGCCTTATGATGCTCACACAAACCAAAACCTTGACTTTACCTTTGATTACATGATATTGCAGCCGCTTTGCCTAAGTTTAAATCTAGTTTAGCTTGTTTCCTATGTCTACATCTACTGTTCCATTCAACTTGGCTCCTGTGGTGCCAACATTTTGAGCAGGGCATTGAAGGAAGAGTAAGAAATTTGGAAGTGAAGGCACAGACAAGTTCAGTGACTGATGGTTGTGCAATTTAGAATTCAAAGAAATAAAGCTGTTCAGGATCTATGTCTGTAGCACAGATCCATTTGAACATATTAGGAGAGGCCATTTGGTGAAGACTGGCTCTGATCTCCCCCAGTAAAATAATGGGTAGATTATTCCAGAAAACATTTTTAGCACGTATGCTAATCCACATGCTCTTCATTTTCAGACTTTTTTGCAGATGGCATTTTTATCAATGTTGTCAGCTTCTATGCATGGAGTGATTTTGCCATTTCTGCATTTTACATGTGCTCCAAGTCTTCGATGCTGATAGAAATAACCTTGTTTAAAAACAAATTACATATGGCAGCAGTCCTCGACATGGCAGCTTGGGAACTAGTTGCAGTTACTGAACCCTTGTCTGCTTTACAGACAACCCTGTCTGCTTTATATTGGGTAGATTATACCTACCCTAGAAACAGATTCATGAAAGATCTTTTTCCTTCCCCTGGTCTGACATTATTTTGCAGATGTCTTTGCTAGCTGGCAGTGAGATGTGCAGGTGCTCTGCAGAAATCCAAAGAGCTGTACCTTGAAGAATGGTGGTTATAATGCAAGTGAATATGAAAATGTCAACTGATAGTGAAAAGGTGTTTTCCTGAGTGTCTCACAGTTTTTAAGTGAAAAAACCCCATTGATTCAAAGGAAAAAATTACATCGGAGTAGGACACACAGATGAAAAGGCAGGTTCATTCAATGGTGAATCAATGCACTGTGGAAAACATCATATCCAGAAATGCTATTTGAAAAAAAAAAAATAGCCAATATACAAAAATAGAAAACAACGGAAGTTTGGATTATCTAGCCTAACGTCCTTTGTAGACCAGCCCCAAATATAAATTCTTAAGGGTTTTTCCTCCTGGACTTATTAACAGAATTACAGTTTCATTGGCAGGATTCAACATTATTGAGGCAATCTGTTGCAAACTTTGCTTATCTACAGCCTTGCTTCAAGTTTCTAGATACTGTGAACTAGGATGTTCTTGATGTTTAATAACACTTTCACATTGCTTCAATGATAAATCAAAAAGACCAATGCATTTTCTCTTTACTAATTCTCAAAGCATACCAGGAACTCAGTCCCACTGTGCTTCCACTGGTAAAGCTTTCATTAAACTTTCTAGAGTTACTTCTGTAAAAATAAATTAAAAAAACCCAACCAACCAACCAAATACAAACCACAGAAGCTGGCTAAAAGAAAGACGTTTTATCTATCTGCACAACACAAAGAGAAACTGCAGCAAAACAAAACTATAAAAGCAAGCATTTATAATTGTTATTACTTACAGTGTATTTCTAGAACCTGCATTGCTATCTGAGGTGTAGAGTTTAGGGACTCATGATCTACTCTGCAACTTACAACTGCACCATCATCATTGCGATCTGCTAAGAAATCCAGCGTGCTGCTGACTGTGAAAGTTTTGCGATTTGCATCTTCTTCTTTTAAATATTTAACATCTGAAAGAAAGAATAAACAAACAGTTTTCTCTACAATATTTTTAGGAAAGGTAGTCCAGCATTAGACAGCTAAATGATCTATCACACTTGTAGAAAAAACAGGTCTTTCGTATCTAAATTGATCTCTTCAGTATAAAAGTAATTAGACCATAGTGATTCCTCAATTTGCTCTCATTACCAGAGTAGGAGATACATATTGAAAGAAAAAAATTAAAATTAATTCCATGATCTGCATTAAAGTGGAAATTCCATTATTTCTTAAATATTTAGGTTCAAATTTGCTATAAACTTTCTTTGTAGGTCATCAAAAAAAAAAAATAAAAGTGGTTTCCTCTCACTAAATATTAAATTTTCTAAGTTCATACTTACAATCTTTCACAATAATGCAATATATGGCTATTACTGAAGGGATCTCCATGTAGTAAGATTAATCCAGTGCTTATTTTACTCATTGCTTATTCTGCTCTTTGGTTAGAATTATGCTAATACATGACTGAAACTAAACCAAGGTATAGTCATCAGTGGTAATGAATAACTGTAAATAGAGCATGTCACAGTTTACTGGAATCTACAGATAAGTCCCAAGAAGACTAGAAATAAAATTACTTTAGAGACCTTCCCCCTCACTGCTCTATATCCAATTCTAAATTGCCCTACTGCTTTTGTGCAGATGCAGTTAAAAATCTGCCAGTTTTTAGCCCATACACTAGAGTGTGAGGAGCCTACAGCTATGCTTAAGAAGTATCAACTCAGCTCAAGATTAAGGTTCAAAATCAGAATGTTTCTTTGAATCTGTTGTAGGACGTGCATGCCAGAAACCAAGATCCGAAAGGCTGAGCATTTATATTTAGATGTTTTAATGTATTAACTGATCATCTTACACATATCTTAGAATTGTTGTACCTAGTTCTCAACCACTTGTAATACTCATTGTTTTAGTATATTTCAGAAAAATATTAAGCTTCTTATATTGATTTATTGAAATGAAAGCTATATATAAAAAGATATATATAAATACTTAAACATATATATTAAATTACATTGAGATTGCATATGTCCTCTGTGTCCTAAAAAAAAAGTGAGAGGTTTCAGCTTTACAAATTATACTAAATCCCATTAGAGAAGAAGATGACCTAAATAAATTTTCCATGAAATATCAATTTTAGAGAGCAAATCTTCAATGGCTTAAATTATATCTTTTTAGATTAAAAATACCTCTGATATCAGAAAGGCAGTCCTTTTCATCGTGTAGATATACACTTCTCATTTTTCCCTTAGAAATAACTATTCCTTTCATACAAGCATTTTTCTGCCTGTTTTTTGCTAAGTTTTAATATATTTCAGTTTCTCCTATGATCACTATTAATATCAGTAGGTGAGAGAAATATTGACCAGGGCAAAAGCAACATCATTATCATCAAACAACAAATATCTTCCCATATATTTAAAGTAAACACAAGAGATTTTATGCCCAGAGTTAGGTTTTCAAATTTAATAATAAGGACCTATATAGATAACCTTCTGCATATAAGTAATGTAGACATCCTTTTGGTTACTGACTTCATGTGCAGGACAGAAGTTTCCTAGAAACACCATTAACTTTCATTTTAGTGAGAGGCTGTGAATCCCTAATCCTTTAGAAAAACAAAAGCAGTTAATTTCCTAAATGTATGTTTAGAAGTCTAGGCATCTATTGTTTGGAAGGATTCAACTCTTGGAGTTAACAACCTCTGCAAAAAAGGCAGCGATACTATTTTGTAAATTGTTGACATCCTTATCAACAGAAATACTTAGCTTCTCCTCCTTATCAGCTGTATTTTCATAGATGTTTCTTCATAGTAAAATGAAGGTGTGTTTGCAATATGTGCTAATTGAATGTAAGCCTACCTGGAAGTAAGAGCAGTGGAGATCAGGTACTGGGTATGTTACCATATGCTACCATTCAGAATATTTTCACAGAGTTTTTACAGAATTTTAAATATGTCAGCTGCAGTCCAATGTTTTCTTTATTTTCTTGCTGCTCCTCTCTCCTAACACTCACTTGAGAAAAGATTAAAAAACCTATATGCTTCACACGAGCACTTTCTCTGGAAAACACCATAATGAAACAGGCTGAGGGGTGATGAGATACAGGGTAGCTCTATAGAGGAGGAACTGGACATTTTGAGGACAGGTTGAACATTAGTCAAGGGTGTGCCTTTGCAGAGTTCAAAGCTAAAAACCACTTCGTTAACAACAGCACAGCCAGAAGGTAAAAGGAAGTGATTCTTCTCCACTATTCAGGACTTGCATGACTGCATGTAGAGTTGCAGCCCCAGTTTTGGACTTTCAGGTACAAAAAATATGTCAATAAACCTGAACAGGTTCAGCCAAAAGCCATGGAGACAGGTCAGTGGACCAAGCATACAATGTATAAGGGCAGTTTAAGACAGCTGAGATTGTCTAATCAGAGGAAGAGAAGACTGAAACCAGGTCAAACTCTTGTCTTAAAGTACCTAAAATATGGTCATAGAAAAAAAAGCCAGAGTCCTCTCAGAAGTGTACAGCAAAAGTTGATAGGTGACAAACACAAGTTACACTGAGGCAAATTCTGATTATGAATCATAAAATATCTACATAGAATGAAAATGCTCAACAAACCAGGCTTGAAAATGCTGAAACACCTAGCACAGACAGACTATGGAATCTCTCCTGGGAGATTTTTCAAAACTAAGTTGGAGAAGACCTTTAGCCATCCAATATAACCTTTGGTCAGAGGTTGGGCTACACAAAAAATCTAAGAGCCAACTATGGGCCTACTTCTATGACTCTGTCAGAGAGGTGCACTTACATTAACTAATACATTAACTAATACTGGTTTGTATCTCATAAGGATAGAGGGAAATGATGGAATGTCTACCATCCATTGTTCATTATGAGCTATTTATAAAGGCACACATCTGTACCATCTACATACAAACATTTATCTTTTAAAAAGACAATTTTTCTGTTTTTACATGGTAGATATATCTTTTCTTTATATTTAAACTCAAATTCTGACATAAAATGTCCTTGTTATCTCAAAAATTTTCATCTTTGTTTTAGAGGTTTATCAAGACAAAAGTCTCAATGCATCTCTGAATTCTTTGTATATACTAAAAATATATAAAGAATTCAAAATGTCTTATGACCTTATTTATTTTTAAAGCCCAACTTTGCTAGGAAAAAAAAAAAAAAAAGAAATTCCATTCAAAATATCCCTGAAACCCAAAATTTATTCTTTATATAATATTGTTGAAATAGCATGTAACAAATAATGATGAAAAAATTGGCAATTTCAAAATGAAAAATATGCATTTAGCATCTCCAGTATTTTTACTCTTAATAATTTTCCAAAAATGTCACCAGAATGCTAAACTGCAGATCACTTTTAAGTTGGTGTGTGTGTGAGTGACAGAATGCTGAAGTAAAAGGTGTGGTAGCCAGTGCTTCACATGCAGTCTCTCTCATTACTAACACTTACTTTATTAAACAGCATTCCTTTACCAGATGATGATTCCTTTTTTGAGTAATAGAAATGGAGCTACAATTTTAGAATGGCTTTTTCCCCTTTGGTGAAACTCTGATCTCAATGCATCATTTATATTCGTTTGCACCATGTATAATACACTGTAACACAATTGGATTTACTGGTGCTAGACAGACGAACTCCTAACCTTTAATGTCAGCTGCATTAGCATATAATTTCATATCTATTTTCTCAGATTTATCATTTCACCTTTTACACTGCACAAAGCTAATGTAACTTCTGCTGATGCCACCGCAGACCGGTTAGGTTATTTTATTTCTAACCTTTGTGAAATGGCAATGTGCTCTTCAGAAGACCTAGAAAACTAAACTGAAATGAATGTGCTCAGTACTTTCCTGTTATTTCTCGCTGTTGAGGGTTTTTCCCCCTTTTATTGGTCTTCTTCACACATTTTTTTTTTTTTCCTTCCTCATCTCCTTTAAAACAAAAAAATCCCTTTAAGAATTTAGAAGAGTCAATTAGTTAGAGTCAAATTTCCAAATTGCTTGCTGGCTTCAATTACATGTAAGCTGAAAGAAAGGCAAAATTATTACACCAGACTTTAAAACACAGTTTTAAAAATAACACCTTTTCAAATGTATTGTCTTTTGGTTAGGCCAACTGTGTCAGTGTTTCTCTTAAAGAATTAGCACTGCTTGGAGTGGTTTCCAATCTTTACATGCCTTGATTACGTATATTCATCCTGTCATCTTTTCTGAATGAGAGAACCTATACCGTACCATGTATATCAGTGGTGCTGCTAAATTCTTCTTTTTGATTGTATTTGATTAGGTATTGCCTTTCATCAATTTCCTCACAGAATTGGAAAGAATTGTTCTCTATTTCCTCATTTTCTATCCTTGTTACAAATGTTCAAACACATTTCAAATTATTCCAGTCTAAAATTCTGGTTTCTTTCAACATTATTCTATTTTCATCAAAAATATAAAGACACTTCTTGAATGGACTGGATTTCTTAGATGATTAACTACAATCACCTATTTTTACCAATTATATGTCACAGCTCTGGTTTTGCACATTAACTGTGGTAGAGAATAGTAAAGGAAGATAAATGGATTCTGTAATTAATGCTGTAAGTTTTCTTGAGGCAGTTTATTGAGCTAATGGAATCCAAAATGCTAGACAAACATGACAGAAAACAGATGAAACTGTTGAGTTGTTTGTTTGTTGTTTGTTTGTTTCAATAAAGAGATCTACACAGAAAAGTTGAATTTTGAATCCTTTATTGATCTGGTCTTATAGCAGAAAGAATAGAGGTGACATTAATACCTTACCCTTTTTATTAATCTACTTTATAATAGGCACCTCAATTGGCTCATAGATATGACTAAGCCTTCTGCTGTAGAAAGTTGTCTTCATTCACTTACTCACCAATCAGGATTTAAAACTATCCCAGCATTTATAAGAGTGCAGGCTAGAAAACTAAGTCCTAAGAACATACAAAGTGAAAGAGAAAGAAGAAAAGAAAGAAATAGCTTTCATATGCAGCTCTTTCTTAGCTCGCTGCATCCTCAAAAACAAATCCTTGCTGTCAGTTTGGTTTTAGTCACCAATGACTTTTCAGTTACAGCAGAGTTTATTCACCTCCCCCTACTCTCTGTGAAGTCTTCCTGATCCCAATTAAGTGCACCTTTAAGTCCACTGCAGAGCAACAGCATCCTTGCCTCTGCTGTAGATTCTGTTTCCCAGCTCAGATTCCCTCAATTGCTACATTCTGACTCTTCCTCATTAGATCAGGCTCCACAGCTCCCCTATGGGCTTAAAATTTCCTTTCTCCTCCAAATGGTTCTGTCTCACCTGGTCACTTTACTCCGAGGAGTGTAGCACAAATCTGGGAATTGACTAAATCAGCCATATCTCGTATTAGAGTGGCAAAAAGCAAAAGAGAAAAGGTAAAATATCTGGGATGAGTGGTCTGACTGTGAGCAATAACCCATATAACATTTCTCTATGAAGCCTCACAGTTGAGTTTGTTATGCTGAACAGTGTTCTGAGCAATTCCAAACCATTCGGTTTTTACCATGTGAATAAACAAAACAAAGATGGGTGTATACCCACTATGGCAATTTACAAACATTACCTATTCATTTCATGGCTCAGTATGAGAAACTTTACAAACACAAATTAAAAAAATAGATTCTACAGTATGCATAGTTTTAAGTTGACCAAATTACTTTTAAATACCTTTAACTTCTTTGTCGTTCTTGAACCATCTGATATCAGCTGCTGGTTTACTACCAGATGTCTTGCAAGTTAGCTGCATCCTCTCTCCCTCCATAACTGGTGAGGTAAACCCAGTAATCTGTGGCTTCTCAGGAACACCTAACAAGCAAACAAGCAAAATGTTTCTGACATGCTACTGCCATGAATAAATTACCAACTTATAGCTCACTTCTTCATATGCTTTAAATTCTAGAAACTGGATAATTAATTCCTCATGCCTTATCAGTGAAACCTTTTTTACTATTGTAAATAAACTATCAGTCTGAATGAGAGTTGATTCTAAATAAAGAAAGCAGAAATTACCAAGTTTTATAAGAGAAACGGATTGCATTTTAATAAATATCTATGTATATTCTGCATGCAGATCCCGTCTGACTTTTTATGTTTAAAATGCTCTGCACAGCAAGCAGGATGACAAAGCACATTAGAAGCACAGCTGTGAAAATGAAACATAACTGGCAACAACAAGCTGAACTGACCTAAGTTCAAAACAGATGTTTAAACCTGAATAATGAAGACTTTCATACAAAATCCAGGGAGAGGGAAGGATGAAAATAAAAACAGTAGTGATTTTCTCTTCAGAGAACATAAAACCAAAACACCAAGTGGTATAATCACAGCTCCACTGTCTATGGAGAGTTCTTGAGCTGAATCCAAGTCCTTTGGAGGAGGTCATATGATTTCAATACATTATACACATAATATTAAAATCAGAAATCTCAATGAACCATGAAAGAGTTAAAAAAAAAAAGTATGAAAATAATTGGGAAATTTTTCATCACTACATGTATAAATCCATTTAACTTATAAAAACATAAGGATAAGCTATTTAAAACTAGTATTGATGACTGTAATTTTAAAATCTAAAAAAAGTCTGTTACAATGTGCATCTACTGCACTTGGAGATTTATATTTGTGGCTTGATAAAGGGATCAGTCACATTAATTTGTCCCATGCCCTATATTTCATAATTTGGGGGTTTTTTACATTTCTTTTCTAAAATTATAGATTATGTACATAAAAAAATGGCAGCAGTACCTATTGCATGGTACATTTTTGTAATAAATCCATTCCTCTCTTTCACAACAAGAAATGGTGTCTATTATAATACCTTGACACTTACATTTTTTAATCAAAAACAGAGCAGTCAATAAAGAGATTATTAATGCATAAAAGGATAGTTTATCTGACTAAAAGATGTAACATATTTCAGTGGAAAAGATCCCCTTCTACAATAGAAAATGTTCCAAGCATTTCAAATGCTACTCTGAAAATTACAAATAAAAAATGAAAAAGACAGGACTCCTTAAACTGAAGCTTTCTTTCTTGGGAGGAAAGTAGCTGATATTGGGAAAACTTCATGAAACTCTCCTCTAAAATGAAAGTAAAACTTGAAGAACTGTGAAGGTTGCTTTTGTTAATAAATATTGTCTGGATTGATTTTTTTTTGGTAACACCTTGGTATGTCTTTCTGCCATTTAAAATATTGAACTGGTGTACTCAGTAATTGTTTAGATCATGAAATGCCTTTCTACAGAAAGGAAGATTAAGCATAGGCAGCTGCTTTTCCAGAATATTCTGCTTGGAATGGGTACTTTTTATCCTTAATGGTAAACTTGTGAAGATTTTTCTAAACTGGTCTCATAGGGACTGAAGGGGAGATGTACTTCATACACTAAGCACAAAACCAATTCCCTGGCTGGATTAATGTGAATATTACTGGCACAGAGAATACCTTACATTAGTCCCATTAAATTCAACTGTCTGCCTGTCTACATATAAAAATAAAACAAAAAGAAATAAAGAGTCATGTTCAGGGACAGAAAAAAGGAGAAAAGAATAAAAATCAATCTCTAAAATCAGATAACCTCTTAGGTACGCAGGTGTGTTTCAATGAACTATAGCAATTTTGGCTGATTGGGCTACTGACATTCATAGAATCATATAAAGCTTCGAGCAGAAACTTTATTTCCTAGGCATCTCTCGAAATCTATTGCTTTTCTATGTGTATCTATAACCTTTGGGGAAAACAGCAGAGCACTTAGAGGATAAAGCATAAAAGAAGCAGCAAACCCAGTGAAAATTTGCACTTTATAGACCAAAAAAAAAAAGAAAGCAGAATGAGCCAAGAAAATGCACAGCTAAGGAAAAATGATAAAGCTCTAAAGCCCATTTTGATTTCATGCTTTCTGATTTTCTCCCCTTTGCCCTATACAATACATTGTTAGGAGATGAACACATGCACCTTCTTCGCACTGCTGCTGCTCGGGATGTAGAGGTTATGTCCGTTTTATGGAGCACTCATACCACAGTGTTTGTGTGCTCCCTAATTCATTATCCCGCCACAGTGCAAACAGTAAGAGGCATGTTATTTTTCAGCACAGCAATATGAAACAATAAACATCAGGGAAACTAGATCAGACATTTACATTTATCTTCTGCCAAGCTTTAGAAAAGTTCATTCTTATCATAATTTGCCAAAGCCTGAGGAGTTTTAGCACTTGCTTCTTTATGCTCAGCTATTTATACTTACCGAGAACGGTAAGAAAAGCCTTGGAAGTCTTGACAGGCATAGTAAATAAAGAGCAGGTGTACTGCCCTTCATCCGACAGAGACACATCGCTCACACTGATACTCAGCTCGTGCCACGAAGCTCGGACCAGCTCAATTCTGTTGTCCCTCAGAGCTGAAAAACAAAAATTCGTGTTAAGGTAGGATACGGGACATTTACAAAGCACAGAACGTTACACAAGAGGCTCGATGAAGTATCCCCGTGAAATCAGGCCCTAGAGCACAGGGAGATGGACATGGTTGCCCATGCATAGTAGTTTTTCCTTTCTCTGGGCAATAAAGTATGAGTTTAGCAAGTTTTGAGTGTACTGACTCATAATATGTATAAACATAGAAACTAAGTGACTTTAGTTGCCTTTGACCTTCCTCTTAAAAACCCGACAATGTCTTTGATGTCTGCCCTCTCATAGCATTATTCAGGGCCCAAAATTAATCCTTCCTAAAACCAGCTTCTTTTATATGGATTTACAATTGGTAAGAATCCTGTGTCTAGCATTGCCTAGTTTGTCTATAGCTTCTTCTCATGTCCATTACTCCTCATATTGAACTGGAATATCAGATTTGTTGAGCTCTGTAAAAAAGTATTTCTTATTATGAATAGATAGAACGTTCCAGTTATATAGTACATTTAATGATTAGAGGCAATTGAGTATAAGTGGCCTTACTTTATTGGTTGCAACTAAAAATATGATCTTCTATTCCAAACAATTTTGTATGCATGAAACCAGTGAGGGAAAAGGAGCAAGTAGATTCATATATATTCAAAATGTCACTTCAGTTAATGCTTTAAAATTTAAAATATTTTCAAACCTATATTTAAAATAACCCCTATTTTCTATTGAAAAACATTCAGAACATTCCCAAACATCCTATTTCCCTGCCATAAAGCTGGTTTAGGAATCTCCACATATTAATCAAGTCTTTACACAGCATAGAAATACTAATATTTTAAATAAGGAAACACTGTAATTCTTCTAATTCCAATATGCAAACAATAAAAAAGCCTCTGTAACTCAGGGAATTTAACTGTGTACCTCTAGATGCAAATCTCTGACCTGATAGCATTTGAAAGTCCAGTGAGTCTATTTTTATAGTTAGCTTCTGAAAGTCAAAAGTAAAATGGGACTAGATCTGTCAGGAGAGTTGTGCTTGCATTGGTGAGAAGAACCAAGGTTTACAAGTCCCTAATGCTGTTTTCACTTACCTCTTTCTAAAGTCCCCAAAGACTCTTTAGATTTGTCAAATATATATCTTCAAATGATTAAAAAAAATGAAAAAAAAAAGAAAAAAAAAAAAAAAAAAAAAAAAAAGGAAACAGAAAGGAAGATTTGCTGTGGTTCTTTTACTACTAAACCTAGATGGTTCTGTCCCATTGCCATCCAAGTCGGTACAGGAAGATTTACACCAAAATAAGCAGCTACAGCAAAGATTCAGCAAAAATGTCACTTGAATTTGTTTTTTTCTAAGGCTTCCATCTGGGTTTCTTTTCATCATAAAATTTCAGCTGAATTTACTGATTATTTCAGAGTAGACCAGCTGAAGCTCTACTTCTCCTCTGCAGGGCCTGACTGAAAGGTCATAGCTTAAGCAGACCTAACATGTAGGCATGCCATGAACTATTTCAAGGCCCTTCTAAGTGACTGAGATTGTATGTAATGGACATATTCCAAGCATAACTGCAACATCACCTGGCTGGCCACAACAAGGAAAAAATAATTATGAAGCATATAATGTAAAATGCATATAATGGTGAAAATAGGAGGAATGTCAAAGCCAACAAGCAAGTAAACCAGAAGCCACAAAAGGAAAAGCTATTTATATACCAATATGCTGACATAACATATTGGTACATAACAGACAAAAAAAACAAGCTCAGGAAAACAAATTGTACACAAAACAAGTGTCTACCAACCCTGAACAACAGGCAAAGCTGATGACTGCAGCTTTACCAGCCCAAACTCCTCACAACAGTGAAGCTGTTGCTATCTTTGAGGAAGTAGATGGGAACTCAGAATTCCTTTCTCAGCTTTTCAATTCTAAGTAGACACAAGAATGGTAGTTTATTTCACATTACTGACCTTCCAAAAAAAAAAAAATGACTCAGTGCTTCCAAATGGTTTGATTACCACCAAACTAATTTTTATAACTTGGCAATGGCATAGAAAATAGAAAAAAAACCACAAAAAAACAAACAAAACCACAAAAAATGCCAAGAAAAAACCTCCTAGCACTCCATAATTTAAAAGTAGTGATTTCTGCTTCCCCTAAATCAAAAATTGTTTAAAAAATGATGCAGTATATCATCTTACATAGTACTTTACTTTGTCAAAATGTTTGGTTGTTTCTGTCTTGTGATAAACATTTATGCATCTGTTGAAATCTTTTCCTACAGATGGGGCAATATGTAGAATTTCATGCACTAAGAACAGTAATGAATTCAGCTAGAGCTCAACTGGCCTACAGATGATGTCAATAGCACACCATTTTTATCCTACAAATAAAAACAAATAATTTCATTCAACTACATTCCTTCTGCTACCATCCCTCACTTCCTCCCCTCAACACCTTTTAAATCTGTGTGCAATACAAAAACCTCAGATGAGTCGATTTTCAGGAAAACTGCTAAAAAAAATCACTGGTCAAGAGATGAGATCAGGTGTTCCGTGTTTCAGTTTGGAGTGAATTTTTATTGAAAGAACAGAAAGAAAGTTTTATAATGGAAATACCAACACAGAGCCTTTGCAATAAATGCTGCAAATAGCACCAACATCATGTTCTTTGCAGGAGAGCTGTTTATCAGAAGCGTTTTTGTAAGTGCTAAATCTAAAGACAATTAATTATCTGTGCCATCACTTTCAAATCTAAGCATCTTTCCTGTCTATGCAGATGTGAGAGCAAACCAAACTTTACTGCTGCTGCTTGGACAAGCTGAGAACTTCGACTGTGACTTTTTAGAATCGTGCTTTCGTATTATATTCCTGTATCTGTTTCTGTCTGTTTCAAAAGACATCAGTTTCTCTTCATGAAATTGATAGCTCTGATGAATGCCAGAACTGGTTTGTTTTCATTTTCTGTGTTAAGTATATTGTGCTAAAAGGACAAGGTTGGATGAGAGAAAGAGTGGCTGCCTAACTATCTAGTTCTGGCTCCCGCACCCTGGGGCAGCAGGAACCCTCAGACAGCAAAGGAAATATCAGCAACACTGGAGTAGGCAGGAGTACTTTTAGCCAGTTCAGGCATTGTGACTGAGTGCAGCAGGATCTTGACCATGGCAGAGAGTAAAGTCTTGCCAAGCCTGGTTGATGAGGCAAAGAAAACCATGGAGCCTGGACAGAAGCCAGTTACTGAAAAATACCAACTGGCAGTCAGAATCTTTAAAGAGAAGATGTACTCAAGAAGCTAGTGGATGGGAAGGGGATTAATTACAATGATCTATTCCAATTCTTTCAGTTTATCTTAGTTATACTTATTTAATGACCTATCTCATCCAGGTTATTATTCTCTATTCCAAGGACATGAGCTTCCAAAGCTTTCTGTAAGGTTTTTCATTGCTCTTATTTGAATGGAGAATTATCCCAAAACAGGGCAATTTGACTAAAAGGTTCGAGCCAGCTCGGCTCCACTATAGCAGTTTCTCTTCAATAAGCACATGAAAACTAAAAGTAGAACATGTATGGGGACATTCTGCGTGAATTTGAAGTTTGGCATACACTAATAAACAGATTTCCTGTATACTGAAAAGTCTGTACATTGTTCAATACAAAACACATTTAGTATTTAAAACTCACCACAAAACTTAACAGGAAACACCAAGCTTCTTTTTAAAGCATCTCATACTGAAATAGAGCTGCTGTATTGTACTCAGGTGGCAGCATTTATTCCTCCACTTTTTAAGAAGGTTTTACTAATGGCTACATTTGTATTCCATGAGAAGTTTCTGAATACTATTTATTAATGACATTGTCATAGTGAATAGTCAGCCCAGGTGCTGGGCACGGAAAAGAAAGTTTTCTGCTTAGAGACTCTACAAGCTCTGTCCTCACTTGACTTGTATTGTTTCCTAGACTCTCTCACACCTCTGTCTGCTTTTTCATAACCTTCTTTGGAAATCTTTCTTTTTTCCATTTCACTTTGTTAGAAGCCAAATAGACCTTTCTGTCCACTTTCTGGGGACTTTAACCTATATTGCTTAATCATCACCCTATCCCTGGTTTGCATACCTATCTTTTGCATGAAACAGAGATGCTAGAAAAAGGTAAATAAATTGAATACATATTTGACTTCTGGGAAATATGCCAAAATAGTAACAAAGATTACCATCACTGACATCTCCTTCCTGTATTCTTATGTTGCAAGCCCTTAAAAAAGTATAAAATGCAAGAAGAAATATAATTACATAGTAAATTCCAATATGCCCTAAGTACATTATTTCAGTTTTCTGTAATTCCCAGGAACATATGATGTAGTTAATTTGCAAGGTATGAAATAATTATGCACAAAATACTTGTTCCTAAGCAGACACACTTCATTTATTTTACCTGTCATTTTCTTTTCCTGTGGAAAAGATTTCCTTTCAGAATGTTTTCTGACACAGAAACAAGCAACCTTGATAATTTGCATAGTTTGGGTAATTATGAGTAAAAAAGATACAGTCATGTATTTCAGCTGCATTACTTAGGAATTGTTGAGACTGATGACCACTGCAATAAACTGGTTTCCTTGTTTGCAATCACAAAAAGTTGTACTTTATTTTTTGAAAAAAATAATAAAATGATTATATGTTGTCATAGGGGAATCTTGCAACAGGAATTATATCTAAGAGAGAAATGAAACATGAATTCATAGAAATGGAAAAATTGGAGAAATGGAAAAATCATCTACATTTCATACTGGGAGGAACAGACAGTTAGACCTTTCAGACGTAGTAGCCACACAGCACCATCTCTAATGTTATTTCATCTAAAATGACCACATCTTCCTAGTATTTTGAGTCATATTTGAAAACTGCAGAAAAAACATGAACATGATCCCCAAATCCTCCAGAGTAATTTGCCGATGTTTTGACAATACGAACTTGACATATGTTGCCATCCTGGGATTCACTCGACAAAATTTTCTTCCTTATTTCAGAGCTGTTCCTTCTGTCATGGGAATAATGTGACCATTAGTCGGAACCAAAAAGATTTCTGGTACTCTAGAGGTCATGCTAAACTCCAAGAAATTTAATAGTTATGAAATTGGAACAATCCCTCTGATTTTCTGATTCCAACTTTCTGAATGAAGTACCACCTTAAAATCCGAAATAGGTTTAAAGGGATTTACGTTCTGTTTCTGGATATACTTGGATATACTTGAGAAGGCCTTTTTTCTTTGCTCTTAATGAATTCACTATACCAAGATCCCTCTAGGATGATCTACAACACTCACTTATATTTGTGCATCAACAACCACCACCACTAGAGAAAGAAAAAAAAGAGACAGAACAGAACTAAATGGAACAACCAAATAATTATTGTTATTCTGTACCTTCTAAACCTTCATATATCTTTTCAAAAGATTCAAATTTCCTTTAAAGGAATAATAACTGATACATAGTTATTCTATCGATCCCTAACCTATCTAGTCAGTACTTGTATGGTGTATGAACTACTAAGATTTTAAAACTTCTCAGTTATTTGTATGTGGAAAGAAAATCTGTTTCCTTCCCTTTCATTTCTAGCCATAGTCATGCAAGTAGATTACTTTCATTCAACTATACAATGTGGCAGTGTGGATATTTAGTAAACCCATGCTTTCTAAATCTACTTCTGCATATGCTGAGGCCATTTTTACCTCTCAGTGATTTTTACCTCTGCACAGCATTGTGACTGTGAAACTATTACTTTTTTTCCTAAATACTAGTTGGTCATGATTCCAACTGAGTCCAAAGGTCAGAAAGACAGCTGAACTCTTAATTAGACTAGAGCCACGACAGACTACAATATTCAGACAGAAGTGCTCAAACCGAGTCTACATTCACAGATAATATTAATGTAGAGGGAAAAGCTCCAAAAGTTTCTATGCAGCCTATGAAATTGGCTGACATATGTGCCATTGGTGTCCCTTACATCACTTATAAGTAAAATTAGTGCAAATCACATAAACTGAAGGTCGCAAAACTGAGGAGAGATCTTTG
Organism: Serilophus lunatus; assembly: GCA_013399895.1. Taxonomy (NCBI): domain Eukaryota; kingdom Metazoa; phylum Chordata; class Aves; order Passeriformes; family Eurylaimidae; genus Serilophus; species Serilophus lunatus. Next base: position 113,261 of record VXBA01002838.1, on the reverse strand, counting down.
GCTAATTGGCTGTGGAACAGTCTGACCAATGTGCAGACACATGATGATTTTTTTCTCCCCATTTGGAAAGTGATAAGTAACACCGGTGAGTTCACACAGATATTCCAAACAGTGTCAATTGGACACTGAATGCTCCAACTTCACTGAATTTTCCAACACGTTCATGTACTTAATAAATCCAGGGCATCACTGAGTTTCATAAAAGGTGATAAGTAAGGTTTTAGAAATGGAAGAGCAACATAAAAATTCTTGGAGATAAGTCTTTCTTTCATTCCCATGCACTTCTTAAGTACTTGATAATCAAAAGGAAGAAACAATGGGGTCAACACTTTTACCTCTAATCATCTGGCCATCTTCTACTTTATGCTGAGGTGCACTACTGAAAAACTTGATTAGCTTATTTAGAGAACAATGTTCAAGAACAAGCTGCTTTCTCCTTTTTAATTTTTTCAAATTTTTGCATGTTGTGTAATGCACATGCCAAAGGCGTACAGCAAACTGCCTTCATCAGAAGAGGTGCTGATGGCCTCACTAAGAGGGGCATCTACTCTGTGCTTTCTTACTGCTTTGATAAGGCCAAAGCACTGGGGACTCAGAACCTGTCTGAACAACATTATTTATCAGAGCATACAGCCTTAGATGCTTATGAGGAAAATCCAAAGAGCGAGGTAATATCTTCAGTGAAACAACAGCAATTCTCCATTTCCTGAAATCAGGATAAAATGAAAACAGTTTAAGGTGACTTAAAAATGACTTATGATTTTGAACACATCTGCTAAGCGAGGTTTTGCCAACTGTTGCTGACTGACTAACGAAGGCCAGGACGGTTACACACCCTTCATGCATGGAATAAATCTGGTAAAACTTTCCAGCAAGGCAGACTTTCTGCACTGAGTTACATTTTCTCTCACAATCGTGGACTGCATTCTCTTGTTTCTGTCTTTTTCAGAGTATTCAAGACACATGATGATATGCTAAAAGAAAGGAAGAACTTGCCTTCTAGAGTGTTTATAATGCCTGCTATTAAAGAAGCACTGAACTTATGTTCCTCTTGTCTTTCGAGAATCACAAGGTTGACATTTTTTTCCTGAAAAGGTCTGAGGGCTGACTCTTTTCACATAAGAAATTTAAGCTTCAAATCCCTACAAAACATACAGGTTTTGAACTATGAAGATGCTTCATTATTTAACTATGTTGAAAGAATATTTAACTGTACTTCCAAATAATAAAACAAAAATCACATTAGTCAGAATGAAACATTTTCTTACAAGGTTCCAGGTTCCTTCTGCAATAGGGATTTACAAGATTTCCTGTGATACTAATGCAACTGGACATGTGCCACAGCACAATAGCATAGAAAATATGTAAAAATCATACTTCTCGAATATGCAGCTGCAAAAATTAAAAATTAAAATTGCAAATTACCAAGGTTAGAGATGGGCAGAATTAAAATAAATGAGATCCAATAGATAAAAGTAATTGATAATCTTATATACCAAGTTGGATACAAATGTTTTGAAAGCAGTAATGCAGGAAAGAAGCCCTAAGGATTACAGAGGAAATTATTTAACTATACATTCAAATGCAGTATTACTCTAAAAAGATGAATCTTATTCTGGGTTGTACTGATCCTGGCAATTATGGTAAAAGGAAATGCTACAATATTTCAAAGCAGCACACATCATACTGTGCCATGTATTGTAAATTACAGACAGAAACAGTTTCTCAGTTGGGAAGATAATTTCTGAAGGTCTACCAATGGAATACTGCTGCATAACTAACACTAAAAAAAAGAAAATAATACAACATAGAGCTGCAATAACAGTCCACACCTGCCTAAGGAAATATTAACAGAAGTCAGAAATTTTTTTTTCCTGTAATTTTGAAGACAAAATTAAGAAGAAAAATATGTTTCTGGCTAAATTAGAGTTTATTGTGAGAAATGTTGTATAATGACTTTATTAAACTAGAAGTGATAAATAAATACTAATCCTCTTACAAACTAAAACAAGGTTATACAGATTTCCAAGTTTGTTCTTCTGTGAAGTCCAGACCAACTAATTTTTCCTCATGCTACTGAAGTTGATACTAATCCTTGTGTTAACACAACTGTTAACCAAGGCAGAGTGAAGATTGTATAGGTATTAAAAACTGTCGGGCCAAATAGCACAGAGTTCTATCAAGACCATCTACTTGTATTAAAACATCAGTTACAGTATATTCTTTGCTCTCACCAAGGGACTGCCCTCTAAATTTACTGCTGGTGGCACTCATGCACTGGCTTTAGTTAGTGTTGAATGCAAGGACTCCTAAAAGGAAGAGAACACAGAACAACTCAGCCAAATTTAACACTCTTAGCATCCTTTGATATCCAGGTTCTGCTCACACCTGCCCAAATGTTTTTTGTATGTCTGCAGCTGACCATGCCCTAATGAAGACACAGACCTGTATTTCTCTAGCCTTGTAGATGGTGTCATTACAAACCTGCTCATTCACTAGCTAAACTTAGTGATCCCATGACACTGAAAGTGTTTTTAGTGGCATTAATGACTATTAGTCATGGTAGAGTCACGTGTATGGTACTGCTCCATATTTCTTGGATAGTCAAAGTCTTCTAATTTCTAAAGGTTGTGGTCCTGTTCAAAAATATTATTTCAGCAGAATACAGACAGACTCTCACTTACAGATGACCTAAGAGAGATTTCTCTCTAAGTAAGAACAGCAAGATGCCCCAATTCTTTCTGCACGTCTGGATCATTCACGTTGATACATAAATGAACATCATTCTACCTGTAGCAGATGGCTACATTGGCTAGAGATGCTAATATAGGATAACTCATTCTTCCTAACTACATTAAGCAGTCAGACTCCCTAAACTCCTGCTGGAGCCAGTGGAGCAATCTAGCTTCCTCCAGAGGCCAATTAAGAACAGGTCACTGCCTTGAAAATATTACAGAACCTGAAAAAAACAGCCAGAAAATCACTAGCAATTGATGAAATACCTGCAATCAACCTAGCAGTTGATTCCAGTACCAATGAGGAGTCCAAAACTAATGTATATGTCAATATTGAAGCTATTAATGCTGTTATGGATGACTCACTACTGAGGGAATTTAAATACGGAGCAAAGTATCAGGAGAGATCTGAGATGAGTCTGGTGGAATTCTAGAGAGGATTCTCAGTAAGCTCTTTCATGGTTTTAACAACTTTTATGATAGAGCCATTAAAGATTTTTGATGACTCTCATATAGACTAGCAGCACAAAATCTGTCTCTTAACCACAAGTACACAGATGCTCCCTCTTTTTTTGGGATTTGTCTTAGTTTACAGATGCAGATGTGCTATGAGAAATGGTGTCAGAAAAAGATAATTAGGGGATTTGGACATCTCTCATACAAGGAGAGGCTAAGAGACTTGGCGTTGTTACCATGAAGAAGCAGAAAATCCTGAACTTAATCCAAATTCAAAAGAAAAATAATGGCAGTGGAATTATCTAGACCTCTAATTTTCTGAGGAAGCTGTTCTAACTGGACATAATCAGAGAACCAAGTTGGACTAGATGAACTCAGGAGGTCGTTTCCAATGTGAAACATTCTGTGAACTTGTGATTCTAGATGTTTTTAAGGTAAAGAACCTGCAAAAAACTCAGACCAATCCTAAAGAATTAACAAAAAAATCTCTTTGGTAGATATTCAGAAAGATTAATCTCCTTTAGCTTTTTCTAAGCATTTTTCCCCTTCATGGAGGATTTGGATTTTAGTCCCTCAGAAGAGGCTGCCAGTCTCTCCCCTTTATAGTCAATTGTAAAAAAAACCCACAAAAAACAAAAAAAAAAAAAGAGAAAAGTTAGCTTTTCTAGGCTAAACTTTGTATGAAAGCACTCATTTTGCAGCTATATGTCAAGAATGTGGGGATACAAGGACAGCAATACAACACTTGGAGTCTGGGATGGTGGGCCAGCATATTCACCAATGTGAGAGACTGGATTAGTATCTCAGTAGATTAATTATTGTGTCAGAGCCAGCTCTCTGTGAGTGTGTGTGGAAGGGCCAGGCCTGGGCTGCCCACGCACAGCACCGGGCAGAGCCGGAGGCACAAGAGGCGCAGCCGACGCGGCCGCGCCCAGGGAGCGCCCGCGGCCCGGGAGCCACGCGGCTGCCTGCCCGTCAGGGGAGGCCACACCCACCAGGGGGCTCCTCATTGGCTGTGGCACCTGTCGCTCCAGCTGGGAGGGTCCTGATTGGCCAGTGAGCCAGATGTCCCACCTGGAGGGAGTGGCCGTGGCAGCCAAACCATATAAGGAGATGTCCAGGGCCTCCATTGGGCTCAGCCTTCTGTCCTGAGACCTGGAACCTGTGAATCCTGGGGGTGGGAACAACTTTTCTCTCCTGTCTTTCCTTCTTTCCTCACTCTTTTAGTCTCTTTTCTTCCTTTATTCTGTTCTTTCACTTAAGGGTTGCTTAAAATCGATGAATAGTATTTCACAAAATTGTATTGCTAGCGCTCTAGTGTAATGCTTCTCCTTGGTTGGATGTTATTCCTGTAAACCCTTTTGCCAAAACACCTATTTTCTCACTAAATTAAAAGAAATTCTCTTTCAGAAAGTGTGGCATCGTTTTCTCCAGATGTGAATTCAAAGGTAATAACAAATTAAAAGCTTTTTAAAATTTTGGTGGGCAAGCTTAAAACTCTTAATTATAAGTAAAATTCCCAGTTCAGCATGAGGCTTCAAAACTGGAGAGTTGCAACACAGTACTACAGAACATTATTTAGAAAAATGAAAAAAAATTTTGACATATGATGGCATATGAAATACTTATAGATGCACTGATTAAAAACACTACTGTGAATAGATGTATTATTTAACTAATAGCACGTGCTGACAGTAATAGATGCATGGAATCATACTACCATCAGCAGTATTTATCCCCAGTATCTGACATTTTTTGAGCCATTCATATACATCAGATATCTTTCAGAACACCAGAAGAAACTTGTCAAGGATTAACATCTCTATCTGGACAAAAAACAGCTGAATGCATTCTGGCTTTTACATTTAGATATTTATCACAGGCATTTTATTTTTTAAGAGTTGGGGAAAACATTCTTCTGGTTGTTTCTGCAGTTCAAATTTTAGCAAGAGGTAAAGGACAAAAGACATTTTGAAAAGCAAATATATAGAGTTTTTTACAGCTAGAGAATGTTACTTATCATTCACAAATGAAAACATTTATTGGTTCTCATACTGCACTTCCCTTAATGGGTAGTGAAGACTCACCAGGATACCACCACAACCAGCCTGTCTTCAGCTTATTACCTTGAAGGATAGATTTGTGTATCATGATTGTCATATGAAAGGAAGCATTGAATGTTTAAAAAATCCAAGGAGTTCTTTCAAAGTTGATTGATTTTTGTGGCTATTTTGAATAGATAGTGAATCCCTTAAGTATTGGAGACACAATCAAACAAAAGTTTCTGAATTTACTGTGTACTACTGGGTTGTATGTCATGGACTGTGAGTGCCTTCCAGTCACAAGATATGGCACAGGAAAAGGAGGTTCCTGATCCTCAGGGTGGTGAATGTTACTGTACTCCTTGAGCTTGTTAGCAACATGCCTGCCAAAGGACACTAATTGCACATTTGGATGGTGGCACGCTCACTGCATCAGAAGTAATAGAGTGCTGCAGTAACAATCTGCAACACTGCATACACGAATGTTTTTGGTATCTGAGTTATTCCATTTTTAATTATGCTGTGACCTTGATTCCTCCTTCTCTCACCTCTCTTCACTTTAACTAATTCATTTAAGCCCTTTGTATGTAGCATTGAACTGGTTTTTTTCCTCTTCTCCAGGCATAAAACTTAAGATTTCTAATTTTAAAAGTATTTAGAGAAATAAACCTGTTCTCTACAGATGTGAATCTCCTTTCTCATCTTAGTCAACTGCTGGTACAACCAACAGCTCTGGAAAAATTTCAGATATAACATTCACTTCTGGAACTTCTGATATTCTAGCACTTCTTCTGATATTTTAGCACTACCACTTTCAATAAAAAAGCTTCTGTGTTCTGTTTTGTTTGCTAACTCCGTTGGCGAAATTTGATGCTTTCCACAGATCCTCTGCTTGTTCTTCTCTAATTTCCAAATTCTTCAACAAAAATTCACAAAATAAAATTTTATATTTAATTATTTTCCCCTGTAAGAACCTTCCAACAGAAAATATTTGCCATGCCTTACGATCCCATACTTTAATAATTTTTTAACTCTCCATACTCTTACTTCTTTTCTTCTATTTCTTTGAAATTTTTCCTGATTGTACACATATATATTGGTGTTGCCAACTCGTGGCATAAGCTGTCTTTTACTTCACTTTTTACTCCATTTAGTCTCTTCCTCTTCTCCCCATCAATATTTAATTGATCAAAAAACCTGTTGGCATCCCTATTAGTAACACTTTTCTCATTTTCTGTGGTAAATAATTTTATTTCCTCTGTATGATAGATGAATTCTCTATTAGAATGAGTTCACTGATAAATAAAATAAAATAAGAATGGGCTAAACCAATTAGAGGCACACTATACATTGGGAATACTAATTAGAAACTCTTTAAATGGGAAGAGTACATTAAATTAACTTTATTACTTTGTATTTCTAAGCATAAACTCCAAAGTACATTTTATCTTTTCTGTAAAAGAAGTGCAAAAATGTAATAGTTGTAAATTTAAATTCCTTTACGCTTATCTGCATCCTGAGCTGCATTAGGAAGAGCACTGTCAACAGGTCCAAGAAGATGATCCTTCCCCTCTCCTCAGCACTGGTGAGCTCACACCTGAAGTCCTGTGTCCAGTTCGGGGCTCACCCAGTAGAAGAGAGACAAGAGTCTCTCGTGGAGTGAGTAGAAAAAGGGATACAAAGAGAAGGGACTAGAATATGTATCATTATGGTGGGCTGACCTTAGCTGGATCCAGGTGTTCCCAAAGCTGCTTTGTCAGTCCACTCCTCAACTAGGCAGGGCAGAGAAAATAAAATGAAAGGCTAATGGGGCCAGGAAAGGGCAGGGAGACACCTCTCACAAGTTCCTGTCATGGGCAAAACAGCTTTGACTTGGGAAAATTAATTTATTGCCAACCAAATCAGAACAGCATAATAAGGAAAAAAAAAAATCAAATATTAAAGCATCTATCCTCTAGCCCTCCCTTCTTCCCAGTCTTTATTTTACTCACAATTTTTCTCTCAACTCCTCTTTCCCAGCAGTGCAGAGGGAAAGGGAATGGGGGCTGTGGTCTGTTCGTCACACATTTTTTCTGCCTCTGCTTCCTCCTCAGTGGGAGGACTCCTCACACTCTCCTTCTGCTCTGGTGTCGGGTCCCTCCCATGGGAGACTGTCCTCCACGAAATTAAAACTTAATCACAGTAAAGACTACTGTACTGCATTTTAATGCAGAGGTAGTCCAGAGAGGTTTTATAGTCTCCCTCCTTGGATATGCTAAAAATCTGACTGGACATGGTCTGGAGCATCCTGCTGTGGCTGACCCTGTTGGATCACAGTCTCCAGAGGTCCCTTCCAACCACACCTACTCTGTGATTCTCTGATTCATACAGCTTTTACATGTATCATAATACTACAGAAAAAATAAAACAAACAAACTCTCCGCCTTTTTGGCTTTTAAATTGCTTTCTTGTAATTAACAACTGGTATCCTGCATAGTGCTCTGCTGAACTGTACTGAAGACAACTCTTTGAAAACTATCCATCCATGGAGATAAGTTTTACCTGGCACTGTTAAAATGTTGACAGATTAATGTGATTGCCTCTGGAAATGACTGCTGGTCTGAGTAGGCCCTCCCACAATCATGCCTTTTTCCAGGATAAAAAAAAACCAATTCAAAACCATTTGATTGAATCAGTGAATTTTTTTTCAGTTAGAACAAAAGAAAGGGAGAAGCTGGGGGGAAGGCAGCTTGCCTCATGTTTGCCTGAGTACACCTAGGTGAGCTCTCAGGATTATGTTCTCAGGGGTTGTGATCTGTTCTGAGCTGCTTTTGTTACTTGAAGGATAGCACAAGCTTGAGCTTCCCAAGAAAACTTTTGTAGCAACATTGAACTACAGCATCATGGTCAGAAATAACAACCACCACCAAGTTTTAGAAGCAAATCAGGCAACTCAGACAACTCATTTAGTTATTGGAAAACCCAATAAACTACTTGTGTATAGGGTTAGCTTCCACATTGAGAAAGGATGTTACTGCTGGCTATAAACTTAAAATGCTTCCTTCTCAGACCAGCAATCCCACTGGTGTTATCAGGATTCAACTGGAGCCAAAGAAATCGATTTAGGAAAATCCCTAGTAGACAAAAAAGTGAGTTCTATAATCCAGTTATTAAAGGTGCAGTCAAGAATTGCCTCCAAATGCTGACTCACTGAATATATTTTTGAACTCTCTATGCTTGACAGACAAGATTTATACTGGATTGCTTTATTTCCAAGAGGTCCAGGAAAAGAAAAATCAAATCATACAGAACATGTAACCCTTGATTAAAATCTGAATTTTTTAAAAAAACAAACAACAACAAAAAAACCCCAAAACCAATAAAAACCAAAGAAAACAACAAGGAAAAAAAAAAACACCAAAAAATCCAAATAATAATTTTGTAGAAAAATGTTCAGAGCTAATTATTCCTCTGTTTCCTAAATTTGAAGCTTTCTTGTAGATCTAATTTTCTCTAGTTGAATCCTGGAAAGTATAATGAAGTAGTGCTTGCTGTCACAAGAAAAACAAAAATAAAAAAAAGGAAAAGACGAATGGTCAAATAGTTCTAGCACAGAAAACTACAATCCTATCAATTATGGAATACCAGCAGATTTAACATCACAGTTAGGCCAAGGGTAATCAGAGCTATACAGATTAACACTAACTCAAAGGCACTGTAAAGTTTTCTAGGAGACCATAGGGAAGATTCTCCTGTAAAATCTAGATCATGAGCTTTACAGCAATAATTAGCAGAGTCTGCAGCCACTCTGATCTCCAGAGGATGAAGAAAAAATTATATCATCATATACAAATATGTCTTCCTAATTCTATCAGCAGACATAAAATATTAAATGGATTAAAGTCAAAAAGGGGCAAAAAATGCTTTTGTCTCCCTCAATAGAACTTGAGAGGATAAAGTTCCTTGGAGACTGCTTAAATTCAGAGGAAGAGAAAGAGGGAGAAAGACCGTGGAACTACTTGAGGCTTTGGTCCATGTGTGTCTATCTAGACTCAAGACAGACAGCTATAAATGAGCCCAGATGAAACATTTCTGACTGCAACAGACAAAGTGGGATGGGAACCATGATTACACTGCTCTGCAATGTGGATTGCAGTATCCGAAGTGTCATGCTGAATTATTCTATGAATGTAGTCGCTGATCATCCATTTTAAAATTAAAGATATATTGTTCCCTGTGAAAAATGAAATCAAAGTCTTGACTCTGATCTCCCCCATTACTGAACAAATCAGATAATGTAAATCAAGTATCATCGTGTAAGGCGATCTCTACTGGAATAAATTTGGCAGCAGTGACAGACATGTCAAAAAGCCACTACAACAATACCTAGGAAGCTCACTGGCACTCTGAACCATCGTTTGGTCTCTGATAACTCTGCCAATTTATACAGGAACAGCACCTAGCTCTGGCTGTGGATGAACTTAACACAAAAAACCCCAAAACTATAGCAAACATCAGAAACATGAATCCTTGTGCCTAAGGAATACCTTTGGGCATGGCTGAAATCCTTCAATTATGCAATGACAGGTACCTAGCCGAGTTGCTGAGCTGAAGACTTTCAGAAGGTACAAATGCCTAAGGGCAACTGCCAGAGTTCCCCTGGGCCACTTAACTGTGAGGAAAGTGGGGGCTGACCTTGTGTCTGCATCAGGGCAATTCACAAACAAAGTGCTCCTCCACTTATTCTCGCCCACTAGACAACCTGAGTTATTTGCTAGGTCTCCCCTGGCAAATCGTGATTCTCTCAAACCTGCCTATTCACTGTCGTCCTCAAAGGTCTGGTTAGAAGGCCTTGCCCAGGAAGGGCAGACTCCAAAACTTCCAACTGACTTGACCATCTGCGTGCCAGCACCACTGGATTTTTGGGCACTTGCCATTAAAATTCTCCTTTGAAGCTCTCCTGCTTTGTATGAGTGCCCACTACACATACATAAATATAAATATATACTAATTGGAGAAAAGATTTATATATTATTTTCCTTTATTTTCTACCTACTAGATCAAATTTATTGTTTGCTTCCCACTGTGAGTATTTGCAGTAGCGTATCTTTGATATGAAGTGAAGGTGTGAGCAAAATGATCAGGACATTCTCTGAGAAGGGTGGTGACAAAAGGTCTTATTACTGGTTTCCATTAGATATTGTGGCAGCTAAAAAAAATTGTCCCATCCTTACCCATCCCTCTAGCAGGGACTGATCCAACTGTCTGGCTACCAGCTACGCCAAGCAGCCTCTTCTCTGTTTCAGAGTGAGGCAGATCTGACCTGGTTTAGGTGCTGTGTGTAAGGAAAAGCAGAGAGACCCAAGAAGGTGAAGTTGCTTGTCCAGGTTTCGTTCCTCCTCACTAGGATTTCATAAAGTTTAGTCTATATATCCTCTGTTTCAACTTGTTGTCTTTGGAGTACTCCACTCTTAATTTGTCTGCTCCTTCCAGACATTTCTCAGCGAGTCTGAACATGTAATCTGATGCAGACTTTTCCTATAGGTACATCTTCCTCTTTGTGGAACCAGCCCATGGCTTTTCTAGTGAGGATACACCGTATTTTTCACTAAATGGATGTGCTAGGAAGTCATTTAAAAAGCTAAATATCGATTCTTCAACCTCCCATCACACCTATTTGACGGTTTCAAAAGCCAAACACCAGCTAAGATTCTCTTTTGTGTCATCATATAATAAAGGATAAAATTAAAGTTAGATACTGAGCACTATTATCAATGTGCAGTGCTGAGGTCTATACAGATTCCACAAGAGAATTATACAGAATTAACTTTTCCTAAACAAAGATTTCTTTGGGTTTTGTTTGTTTGCTTGTTTGTCTGTTCATTTTTCATTTTTTTATTTTTTTTTTTAAAAAGAGTTCCCATTGCTTGTAGTATTTATGTAATTAATATTTGAATATATGAGCTATGAAAAAGTTCTTTATAGACCAGAACTGACTGAGTGGGGAAGACATTTATTTTTCTAATTTCTCTCTTGATGTACAGGAAAAAAGGGTGACATTTCCACAGTTGATGGCAAAGATACCTCTCTTCTGAAAAAAATTCTTTCTGGTAACATCAACAATACACAATCTATACAGGGTATGTGTATCAACTGAGAGGAAAAAAATGAGGAAAACAATCGTTAAGACAAACAGCAGACTAAACTAAACCTGACAGGCTTGAGTGATGACATAATACCCTCTTACTCTGTGATGGTGACACAAAAATGCCAAAGGACACAAAGCTGTCAGTCTTGTTGTTTATCTTCTATCTAAGACTAATAAAAGGAGGTTGGTGACTGACAGAACAGACATGGGCACAGTCCTAGGCATTCAGTTTGCAGTCTGCAAAATGTATTGATGGATTTCAGGGTGGCTTATTTGTTATTGCCTTTTTTTTAATGCCTTACCTTTGTGAGTTTCCGTAAACTTTTAATATAACTTTTTTTAAGCTATCATTACTTTTTTTTAGGTTCATGACGAGTAGTTATAATTGCTCATCTCACAGTGCCCTCATAATTTATTAGCAGTATCATCTGAACAAGTGTCCAACATAGTTGAAAACACAACAAAGTTTTGCATAACCCCTTAAGTACTATCATGGTGAATAAATGGAATATTATCAAACAATACTATTTTTAGTTGTCTCAGAAAACAAAGCCTAAATGCATCCTGCCACTTCAGCTTCTAACTCCTAAAAATGGAAAATGACACAGGTCTCTATAGAGCATGACAGTAAAGCAACACCATTTAATTTTAGCACATAAATCTTGTAAGGCAGGTAAAACTCCAAGGAGAGAGAACAGGAACAATCTACATAGTGAAGCATTGGTGAAAAAAGGTGACTTTTCTGGTTATTGTCCCAGTTACTCTGTAAGAAACAGCTGGCAGAAAATACTCTGAAATGAACCAAGTACCTTTCAGAGCTCTGCAAAAATAACTCAATGCAGAAGTGAGTCTGTGTTACTAAAAACATAGGAGATAGCGATTTCAAAATCTTCTCCTAAACAAATGTGTGTGTGCACATGAACATGAAATGCCAATAAAACTCAAATTACTCTCCTTTATTACTCAAGAACCTCATACTATTGAAGAAGGAAAGCTATACAGCCACACTGTTGTGCAACTCATTCCTTTCCCTGGAGGGGTTGCAAGGCTTTACTAGCCAGGTATATACACATGTTTAAGATTTCCAAGAGATATCTTCTCCTCTAAATGCAAATACATGCAGTAATTAGAAAGGCCTTTTATTCCTGATTCACTCCTCCTCTCTTAAAGAAACTAGGACTTAGAGGCACAATACTGAGGAGTAAGAACCATGTGTGTCACCCACTGAGGCTGGCCTGCTCCTTTCCAGAGTGCTGAAGGTGCTCCTGACAAACACACAATTTGCTTCTGCTTTGGTTCTCAGTTTGTTGTTTGACTTTGTGTGGAGTCACTTTAGCTCATTGATTTCTAACCCCATGCAGTGACAGTGACTTTTCCTTCCATCCAACACTTGCTCTACAGTGTTATTTGGGAAATGGCAAGGTAAGCAAGAAAGGTTCTCACTCCAGAATAGCCTGGAAAGCATTCCTTTATTGACACAAAAATACAAATTGGCCGAGTTTAAACAGCTCTATTCATCTCCCAGTTGCTGAGTGTTGAGGCAGCAGCAACAAGGACAGGAAGAAAGTGTTTTTCTGGGACAGCTGTACTGAACAGGCCTTTGACAATATTTTTAAGTCCCACTGCTCTGTGTCCATGTCTTTGCTACCATGGCATTTGAGATGGATGGTTCAGTTCTGATCTCACTGACTACAAACTGGTGCATCCTCCTCTACTTAACTTCAGTGATTTTGACTGATGATATATAAATTTCTCAAGTTTCAAGAAGAAATTTTGCTTTAAGGTTGCACTTTTTTTATGTAATTAAAACAATTCATAATGTGAAGGATAATCAGAAAACTGCCCTCTCTTTCCTGTATTACAACTGGATCACACTGGAGTTATATATATTATAATGACATGTGTCAGTGTGCACCACTATGCTACAGGCACATTATTGCAGCTGTTGAAGCCATTTCTCTTTGGCATAACGTCACGGTACCTGAAAACCCCCGCAGCTCAGAAATGCACACCCCATCATGTCTTACTACCTCAGTAATGCTGAAAACCTGTCTGGTCAGTGAATTTGGCAGCAGGCAACTTTCCCTCCCTCCCTTTGTCCTGCACTCTACTCCCATATTTCTGGTGATAAGAGAGTATTTTATTGTTATTTCAGGTGCAGGAATATGCCAATGTTTCAGCTATCTTGTCTTCCTTGGGACAGGATAAGAGTAAAATATGTTAATGAAATACAACAGAGGTGCAATAGAGGGGTTTTTTTTAATTTACTGAAGTGTGCATTAGCTAATCTATTTCTTCCCACTGCAGTTCACCTTCTTAAACAGATCAGCAGGTCTTTATTTTGTCTGCACTTTTTCAGAAAACAGGTGTCATTTTAATCTTCTATGTTTAAAGCAGTAACATAAAGCACTAGGATTCAAATACACAGCCACAAAACTGTGTCATTTCTCCTCTCTCTGTGTCACACTCCATAGTGAAACTTAGCAACAATTAAATTAAAGCATTTAAACAAATCTGTGGTTTCAAGGGCAGCCTAAAAATATTACAAGATAGCCTGAAAACACGATGTTCTTTACACCCCGATGTCAGCCTTCTGTCAAAGTAGCTTTAGTCTGACTATGAAAGAATGTGATCTTGACTGAAATAACAATGAAGGGAAGCACTCAGTCAGAACTGCTCAGATGTAATTCCTGCTCTAACATATAACACATTCCTCATCATAAACAGATTTTCAGATGACATTGGATCAGTTAAGTTTCTTCCTCGAAATTTCAAGAGCTTTGCTAAAGTAATATCAACAACTTTACGATAGTAAGTGGAAATTACATTCACAGCCACATGCAACATGTAAACACACACGGGTACTGAGAAAAAAATACCTCTTAACTGGACTAAAAGACTTTGAGAAAAATGAGACACAAGCAAAATGCCTAGGAGGCAGGAATCACAGATGCTTATCTCAGAATTTTTTATAAACCAGATAAACTTCTACTCATATTTCAGATGATAATAATTAGCAGCAATAGAGACACTGAATCCATTAATACAAAAGCATTCAGAGGAAAAAGCTAAAGAGCATGACTTCTTGCTGTATACAAGAAAATAAGTGACCTTCCCATTTCAACTCTTAAAACTGCAGTATCATTAATGACAACTTGGGTTTTGCATGGCAAGGTTTTGGTAGTGGAGTGGCTACAAGGTTGGATACTGCGAGAAGCTGCCATAAGCTTCCTCCATGTCCAAGGCAGCCAATGCCAGCTGGCTCCAAGATGGATCCACTGATGGGCAAGGCCAAGCCCATCAGTGGCAGTGTCAGCACTTCTAGGGCAACATATTCAAAGAGTGTTAAAAACATGCAACAACTCTGTAGACAACAAGGTTAGTGAAGAAGCAGGGGGAAGAGGGGCTCCAGGGGCTGGAATGGATTCCCCTGTAGCCTGTGGTGAAGACCACAGTGAGGCAGCTGTGCCTCTGAAGCCCATGGAGGTCTATGGTGGAGAAGATTTCCACCTGCAGCCCACAGAGCAGCTGGATGCTAAAAGGAAGAGGCTGTGACTCCAATGGAAAGCCAGCCCTAGAACAGGCTCCTGGAAGGACCTGTGGTCCCATGGATAGAAAAGCCCACAATGCTGGAGGTTTGCTGTCAGGACTTGTAGCCCCACAGGGAACCCATGCTGGAGCAGTTTGTGAAAAACTGCAGTACAGCCACCACCAAAGCTGATTCTGCAGAGGGAAATGCAGTACCACAATAGGAATATCAGACCTAACATGCATCAAATAGAGGGGTGCAGAGGTATCTGGCACCAGTCCAGCTGCATCAGCTGGGCTCAGCAATAGTTATGCAAGCACAGTTGATGTGGCTACACCATGCCAAGGACCTATGTTGGCATTTCTGCACAGTACTGTCCTCAGCTGCATATGGCAGTCAGTATCTCTGCCTCCTGACTAACATAAAGGTATTTTTCAAGGCTTCTTGCAAGGCTTTTGTTTCATTTCACAGCAATGCTGCAATTAACTCTGGGAAATTTCCAAGTTTTGCCTGTTTACTGAGTTGAATCTGATTTTACCGGCACATTACTTGCTGAAGAAAAACACAACACCACGAAACAAAGGACTGTTTTATTCTTGTAGTTAATAATGTGTAACCTTCTTGTTAAGAAAACCTTTTATCCTTCAGATACTGTACTGTGCCATTACAAAGTGGATAATAATTGTCCAGCAGGACTAGCAAGAGTGCATCAGAATTCACAGTAACAATTTACAGGACCATTGATTGCCTAAATATTTGATCAGCCTGTATCATTCATCTATTGCAATATTTATTTTAGGTTTAAATAGTTTTCCTATGTTCATTACCTCACCAAATCATATTGGGAGTTGTAGTTCTTCAACTAAGTTTCCACAGCATAGAACAAAAAGTGGCTCTAAAGTCTATAACCAGAATGATAAAGCAGAAATTATTTTGTATTTTTTCATTGCAAGGTGATGTTTTTGCTAATCAGATTACCAGAATCAATGCACCACAGAGAATATTTGGCACAGATAATATATATCACACATAAGCTTAATTACTTTTCAAAGGGGAAAGAAAACTGCCTTGTGAAATAAGGGGCAGGTCTCATATTAACCTGACACGAGCAGACAGAGCCTATTGCTACTGTACCTGTGTAACTCAGACGTGTTGTAATTCACAAAACTTCTGTCACTCATAGGCAAGTTACCTACTCCAACAGTGCTAAAATACACGTCATTTTCACAGAAGTCTTTGCTCCACACTACTAGAACTGGGCTCTAGGGGGGTTCCACAGGGCTCCATCTCAGGCCCAGTTCTCTTCAACATCACAAGATCACAGAATCAACTAGGTTGCAAAATACCTCTGAGATCATCAAGTCCAACCTTTGACCTTGCAACGCCTTGTTGACCAGACCATTGGCCCTAAGTGCCACATTCAGTCTCTCCTTAAATACCTCCAGGGACAATGGATCTATCGCCTCCCTGGACAGCCCATTCCAATGCCCAATTACTCTCTCTGTAAAGAACTTTCTCTTAATGTCCAACCTACATCTCCCCTGGTACAGCTTAAAGACTGTGACCTCTTGTCCAACTGAGGGGACTAACCCCCACCTGGCTACAACCTCCATTCAGGCAGTTGTAGAGAGTGATAAGGTCTCCCCTCAGACTTCTCTTCTCCAGGCTAAACAAGCCCAGCTCCCTCAGCCTCTTCTCACAGGATTTGTGCTCCAGTGCCTTCACCATCCTCGTTGCCCTTCTTTGGACCCACACCAGCACCTCAGTATGCACCAGCACCCTTCCTAAATTCAGGAGCCCAGAACTGGACACAGCACTTGAGGTGTGGCCTCACCAGTGTCGAGTAAAGGGGAAGAGTCACTTCCCTGGTCCTGCTGGCCACACTATTCCTGACACAGGCCAGGATGCCACTGGCCTTGTTGGCCACCTGGGCACACTGCTGGCTCGTGTTCATCCTGCTGTCAGTCAGCAGCCCCAGGGCCCTTTCTGCCTGGCTGCTCTCCAGCCACTCTGTCCCCAGCCTGTAGCACTGCAGGAAGTTGTTGTGGCCAAAGTGCAGGACCCAGCACTTGTCTTGTACCTCATGCCACCGGATTCTGCCCATCTATCCAGCCTGTCGAGGTCCCTCTCCAGAGCCCTCCTACCCTACAGCAGATTGACACTTCCCCCCAGTTTGGTGTCATCTGCAAATTTGCTAATGGTAGATTCATCTTCAGTAATGACCTGGACACAGCAATCAAAGGAATACTAAGTCTGCCAAGGACACTGAACTGGGAGGAGCTGTGGATTCCCTCAAAGGCAGAGAGGCCCTTCAGAGAGAGACCTGGTCAATGACAGGTTGAATATGAGTCAGCAGTGCCCTGGCAGCCAGGATGGCCAACCATGTCCTGGGGTGCATCAGGCAGAGCATCACTAGCCAGTTCAGGGAGGTGATTGTCCTTCTCTGCTCTGCAGTGGGGTGGCCTCACCTGGAATATTGTGTGCAGTTTTGGGCACCGCAATATAAAAAAGACATTAAGTTACTAGCAAGCATCCAAAGGAGGGCCACAAGGATGTTGAAGGGCCTAGGGTTGAAAACTTTGTGAGGAGCAGCTGAGGTCACTTGGTCTGTTCAGCCTGGAGGAGACTGAAGAGAGAGACCTCAGTGCAGTTACAGCTTCCTCATGAAGAGAAGACAAGGGGCAGGTACCAATTTCTTCACTCTCATGACCAGTTACAGGACTCAAGGAAACAACATGAATGTGAGTCACAGCAGGTTCAGAGTGGACAGNTGTAGTTCTTCAACTAAGTTTCCACAGCATAGAACAAAAAGTGGCTCTAAAGTCTATAACCAGAATGATAAAGCAGAAATTATTTTGTATTTTTTCATTGCAAGGTGATGTTTTTGCTAATCAGATTACCAGAATCAATGCACCACAGAGAATATTTGGCACAGATAATATATATCACACATAAGCTTAATTACTTTTCAAAGGGGAAAGAAAACTGCCTTGTGAAATAAGGGGCAGGTCTCATATTAACCTGACACGAGCAGACAGAGCCTATTGCTACTGTACCTGTGTAACTCAGACGTGTTGTAATTCACAAAACTTCTGTCACTCATAGGCAAGTTACCTACTCCAACAGTGCTAAAATACACGTCATTTTCACAGAAGTCTTTGCTCCACACTACTAGAACTGGGCTCTAGGGGGGTTCCACAGGGCTCCATCTCAGGCCCAGTTCTCTTCAACATCACAAGATCACAGAATCAACTAGGTTGCAAAATACCTCTGAGATCATCAAGTCCAACCTTTGACCTTGCATCGCCTTGTTGACCAGACCATTGGCCCTAAGTGCCACATTCAGTCTCTCCTTAAATACCTCCAGGGACAATGGATCTATCGCCTCCCTGGACAGCCCATTCCAATGCCCAATTACTCTCTCTGTAAAGAACTTTCTCTTAATGTCCAACCTACATCTCCCCTGGTACAGCTTAAAGACTGTGACCTCTTGTCCAACTGAGGGGACTAACCCCCACCTGGCTACAACCTCCATTCAGGCAGTTGTAGAGAGTGATAAGGTCTCCCCTCAGACTTCTCTTCTCCAGGCTAAACAAGCCCAGCTCCCTCAGCCTCTTCTCACAGGATTTGTGCTCCAGTGCCTTCACCATCCTCGTTGCCCTTCTTTGGACCCACACCAGCACCTCAGTATGCACCAGCACCCTTCCTAAATTCAGGAGCCCAGAACTGGACACAGCACTTGAGGTGTGGCCTCACCAGTGTCGAGTAAAGGGGAAGAGTCACTTCCCTGGTCCTGCTGGCCACACTATTCCTGACACAGGCCAGGATGCCACTGGCCTTGTTGGCCACCTGGGCACACTGCTGGCTCGTGTTCATCCTGCTGTCAGTCAGCAGCCCCAGGGCCCTTTCTGCCTGGCTGCTCTCCAGCCACTCTGTCCCCAGCCTGTAGCACTGCAGGAAGTTGTTGTGGCCAAAGTGCAGGACCCAGCACTTGTCTTGTACCTCATGCCACCGGATTCTGCCCATCTATCCAGCCTGTCGAGGTCCCTCTCCAGAGCCCTCCTACCCTACAGCAGATTGACACTTCCCCCCAGTTTGGTGTCATCTGCAAATTTGCTAATGGTAGATTCATCTTCAGTAATGACCTGGACACAGCAATCAAAGGAATACTAAGTCTGCCAAGGACACTGAACTGGGAGGAGCTGTGGATTCCCTCAAAGGCAGAGAGGCCCTTCAGAGAGAGACCTGGTCAATGACAGGTTGAATATGAGTCAGCAGTGCCCTGGCAGCCAGGATGGCCAACCATGTCCTGGGGTGCATCAGGCAAAGCATCACTAGCCAGTTCAGGGAGGTGATTGTCCTTCTCTGCTCTGCAGTGGGGTGGCCTCACCTGGAATATTGTGTGCAGTTTTGGGCACCGCAATATAAAAAAGACATTAAGTTACTAGCAAGCATCCAAAGGAGGGCCACAAGGATGTTGAAGGGCCTAGGGTTGAAAACTTTGTGAGGAGCAGCTGAGGTCACTTGGTCTGTTCAGCCTGGAGGAGACTGAAGAGAGAGACCTCAGTGCAGTTACAGCTTCCTCATGAAGAGAAGACAAGGGGCAGGTACCAATTTCTTCACTCTCATGACCAGTTACAGGACTCAAGGAAACAACATGAATGTGAGTCACAGCAGGTTCAGAGTGGACAGCAGGAAAAGGTTTTTCACCCAGAGGTCGGTTGAGCAGTGTAACAGGCTGCCCAGGGAAGTGATCAGAGCACCAAGCCCATCTGAGTTCAAAGAGTGTCTGGAAAATGCTCTCGGGCATGGGGTGTGACTCTTGGGGTGTCCTGCATGGGGCCAAGATTGTACTCGATGATCCTGATGAGTCCCTTCCAACTCAGCGTATTCTATGATTTTATGGTCTTGTGGAAGGAGTAGGATCAGTGGGAGCCCTCTAAAACTGACACTAGACATTTAAAATGAAACAGTCTTTCAGTCAAAACAATCTGTCACTATTAGTCACATTGAGAAGCATCCTAATCAGAAGGAAGCCCTGCTGCAACCAATTATCACACAATTCCTGCCTGTGGGAGCTTCTGGTCCAAGCATGTCACAGTTTGACTTAGAGGGACACCTTCACTCACCTCTTGCTCCAAGCAGGAGAATGTGGAATTTCAGCACAATACAAATTCTCAAGGACTCATAGCTCAAGTAGCAGGTCCTTGGATATTTTAGTCCCATGGCAGGTAGTTTTGTGCAAGGTTTTTCCCTTTTGTATCCTAAGGTAGCCTAACTCACAGAGAAGCAGAGACAGGCCACGTTTACTTAGAAATTACAGTTATGGGAGCCTCCATAGCTCTTCATTTAACTGCCATTCCCTATTCCTGAGACAAAAGGAAGTGAAAAACATACTGATAAGACTGAATATTTTATTGAGGTTAAAAAAGGCTATTGCTTTAATGAATTGTGATCAGATTGTGATGGATAAAGGCAATTTGCAAGACCTGCCTAGTTTGCATCTAAGATGGAGACCCGTGTGGTGCAAATTTGCAGGACCACTGAGGAAGACAGTGCGTGTTTAGGAGGGAAAACATTGTAAACATGACATTGTATTTCCAACTGCAAGGGAGAGTAGACATGCAATATCTAAAATGAGTATATAAATACATAAAAAAACCCTCAAGTACTTGTAGATGTTCTAAAAACCACCTTTTTTTTTTTTTTTAAGTTAGTATCATGACTTCCCTGGTTCACATTAAGTATTGGTAGCACTGATTTTCCAAAAAATAGTCTGCAAAACACATCTCAGGGGTATACTAGACTATATTACTTTCATTGAATAGGAAGTTAGTGACACAGAATCCTTCATCAATAATCTTAGTGTAGTCCTGTTCTATTCCATTGCAATTTATGCTGCTCAAAAGCTTTTGAGGCATTTTCTCCTTGAATAATGAAGCTGCTCCTTTTACTTCGCTCTTTGTGGCTTGCACACCATTTCAGATTTGATAAATCAAGCCCTAAAACTTTTATGATTACTCTGGTTGTTTCAAGACTCCTTTCCACATAGTATTTTCCTGTCTTATGTTTCATTTTCTTTTTCCTTATATCACTGTACTTCATAAATGCATTTTGTTTTACAGAATTTTACTAGCCTGTTTTTTATTGTCTTTATTATCTTCTACTTCTTGTATTCCTTTTATTTTCCCTTTATCTACTTTCATGTCTGTGTATTGTTACAGTGTACTGAAGTACACAGTAGGAGTAAAGCTACTATGCATTCTAAGGAGGATGTCTGAATTTAGAAGGGGAAGGAATCAGCCTTAATATGGGTACACTCACATTTTTTTGCTGTAGTAACAAGAACAATTACTCAATTGTACTTTCAGTTTAATTACATCAAGTATTATTTCATTAGCCTTTCCTTTTGCTAATCATTATAAGGTTTATGAACTCTTTTGTATGGAGGTACCAAACAAAACAATGGTCATGGCTTACACACAATTTAAATACACTGTAAGCTGCTACTTGAACATACTAGAGTGACAGGCACATTAGGTCATAAGGTAACATGAAGGGAACTAAATAGTAAATAACTGTATGCTTTATGAGGCACTTCCATTAAATATAAAACATATTTGAAATAAGTCATAACCTGTCATGGCTCAGCCTCCCCCGTCTTTTTCTCCTCATATTTCCACATGCTCCTTCTCTCTTCAATTCTTATGCCAAAAATACAAATCCATGCAAATACTCTTTAACAACTAATCATCTGAAATTTAAAGTGCACAATTTCAGGAGTAATCAGATTTCTTCTTGCATGACAAAGGTAACAGAGTAATGGATTTAGAACAATGCTGCCTGCACAAGGTACAGACATAGTGACTGCACAGCAAGGGAAGATGGCCTGTTTGCTACTCTGTATAAAAGTACGAATTTGGTAGGCCTGTGCAAAAACTGAATTTCCACTTTAGACCCTTAAATACCAGCCCTTAAACACATGGTTCCTAAAATCACCTCATTTTAAGAATTTCAAAAAGCTAATAATTCTCTAATTGGCAACAAGAACAGGAGGAAGGGATTGCACGGGAGTTATTTTAATGAACATTTCCTCACTCCTGTTTTTCTCGCTTCTGTTTCTTTTTCTGTCTCTCCTTCATCATCCAAATATATTTCTGTTCTAATCTGTCTATTTTTACACATATAAAGCTTGTATACATGGAACTGACCCTGTGAGTAGAAGACTGAGTGGCAAATAATTCAGTTATGTCTTGCTGTGATTTCATATTTTTATATAAAGTAGCAGGGTTTTGTTCTTATTTTTTTTTATAACACCATCTCAGAGGTACAATTCTACAATCCATATTTAATCAACCAAATAATGAAAAAACCCAGGTTTACCAATCAGTTTACAGAATGATTTGCTTTTATTTTTTGACTAGAGGTTCTCAACTATTATCTCCTTTTCTAATGATGATTATGTTGTTAATGCTATGAATCCATAGTTCCATTAGAGTGCAAAATAACTGTAGGAGGCAAAGTCCCAGTTCTCTCTTATATTTGATATTTTTTTCAGTCTTTTCAGTTACTCTCAAAATGTTATGAAAATTGACAAGTTTCCTATTTCTGATGATACTTACTTGAATAATCTAATTACTTCTTCCTGTTCTATGATTGTTATGCAATTATATTATGCCATGAAAACAGCATGTTCTGTCAAATTGTTCTTTTTGTTTCTTCAGCAAGTTTTAGTGCATTAAAAATAAAAGAAAAAACATTCTCTGTAGCAAAGCCATAAATAACTCTCAGCATATTTTTTAATATTTATAAAAGTCTTATTAATAAATGAGACCTTCAATTTAATGGGAGATATTGAATGTATGAAAATAAAACCTTGCATCGCAACACACTATCTCTGAAACATTCTGTGCCAATCATATCAGATTGTTCTCATTGACTCAATCAGGCACAATTTAATCAGAAATAAATTAGACTTCCTCTATTAGGGTAAAAATACTCACTTGATTCTTATTCATTCTCTTAACATATTTGCTAGTATCTGTAATTGTATAAAGATTAAGGAGCTCAGCAGGCCCTCTGGTGAAGAGATGCACTTTCAGCTGATCCTTTGGTCTGTTTCCTAAGTGCACAACACAAAAGATATTATGTGTGATAATGGATGCCTTTTTTGGCTGATGACATTGAGACTGGATGAAATGACAAGCTGATAATATCTCTTTCACTGTAACTATGTCTGTAGCTACATGTCAGTTCTTTGTTTTATCTAACCATAGCTAAAATGAGGACCATTTTTTTTTGGATGAACTACATCTTTAGCCTAAGTAAGAATAGAAGGTTTCCTAAATTTAAAAAAAAAAAACAAATAAAAATGAGTTTGACAAGAGAATAGTCTTTGTACAAAAAAATATCAGATGATGCTTTGTGGACAACTTTCAAAATAAAGCTGAATAAAAAACTAGGAAACTATATCCAAAAACTGAAAAATCTTGAACCAGAAAGGAGGCAACTTTCAGTGAAGAAAGAGATTCATTAATTTTTACCTGAATATCAAAAAAGTTAAATTGATGTGAGCAAATTCTTCAGGCTTACCAAGTATATCACAGTCACCATCCCTGGAGGTGTTCAAAAAATGACTTGACGTGGCACTGAGTGCCATGATCTAGTTGACAAGGTGACGATTGGTTGGACACGACCTCAGAGGTGTTGTCCAACCTAAATGATTCCATGATAAGAGCATATGTTTTTGTCCTTGTCTAGCCTCAACTAATGCCCTCTTTGGCCTAAGATAACAAAAGAAAACTACTCAATACACTACACCTTTTACTTGTGTCTAGCCTGAGGTCACACAGAATATGGTCACAGCAATCTGTATCAGGCTTGGGAATGGACTATCAGAAGCATCTATCAAAAAAAAATGCAGAAATGAGGGGCATCCTCAGATTAAAGAAAACACTGGAATCACGGAATGCTGAATGAACTGCTGTCCTTTAAAATCCTTTTGTGATGAGACAGCCTTGATTTATTCCATGTCAGCAAAAACTGTCAAATGAATGACACACTTGGGCATCGAGCATTCATGCTTCACATTGCCAAATGATAGAAGAAGATGAAAAGGTCCATCTCAATACATTCAACTCTTTCCCTAATGGTTTATATAATGATAAGTATTATGTATCAAGCAGATGGGAGAATTGAAACAGAGGTGACATTTGATGCATATGTTAGTATCTCCTCATTCTGCTGTAAGAAGTGCTCTACAAGGCACGAAGAGAAAGAATGAATCTTTTCATTTTCCTTAAATTTAATTTCTATGTGAGAAATCTCTTTTCATAGAAGTGCTCTAAATGAATAGCTTTATTTGCTTGGGAAGACCATGATGGTTGGAACGAAGAAGGTCAAAGTCACTTTGATATATTCTTTTCAGCAAGTAATTTGGACGCTTGGTCCTCAACTCAAAAACTTTTCCTTGGTATGGTCCAAAGCCTAGGGATATATAACACCCTACTGATGCAAAATCTATGGAAGACTTGCTACTGTCATCTCCCAGAAGCTGTTTTACCCCACTGAGAATTACACAGTATGAATGTGTGACTTTTATGTATTCATAAAAATCTTGGTTTCTATTTCTAATATTAACAGCCATTATAATGAAGAAATGTGTGTACATGCACTCAACATTTTCCCCTTAGCTTTTATAAAAATTAGGATAGCTACTGCAGATTGGCTTCTAAAATAATAAAAGGCATGTGACCTTTTATACTGCTTATTTTGTACAGATTAGGAGAGCACTCTAGTTAAGCTATTTATCAATTATGATTTCAGCTGGCTACCACTGAATGATTTAGTTCTCTGAGGTAATGAGAAGGCAATTTTTGCCTTAGATGCTCTCTCTCTACTGAGCCCCGTTCTTCTCCAACATATCCATCCATATATCCATATTTCCTTACAGAAGGTGACAAGAAGTGAGGGTAGTGGCATTTTACATGCATGGCATTCAGTACATCCTTAATATTTTGCTCAGATTAACTACAGCTGTGGAGTGCCTTACCTGTTCTTTGGAACAGGACATAAAGGTATAGATCCCATTTTTGTAGCTTCAGGAAGGCAGACCTGAGGTGATTGCTGTACCCTCCCAGCATTGTGCCTGGCCACTGACTGGAGGGGGCTAGCAGTCTTTTATTCTTGGAGATTACAATCAAAGAGAGAAAAATGAGAAGCAATGAGAAGGAATGCTTTTAACTCATGCTTGATCAACACAGAGTTTGCCAGATTATCTTACTGATGCCAGCTATTCTAAAATTATGCTTCAAAGTTTTGAGATATACATTTTAGAAGCAGTTTAAAGATGTACCAGTGTCATGCTGATTTAGAATAAATCTGTAGTTGATTTACTTGGAAAATCCTAACTATGGAATCACAAAATGGGTTGTGTTGGAAAGGAGCTTAAAGACCACCTAGTTCTACCCTCTTCCTACGGATAGGGACATTTTCTACTAAGATCATTCAATGTGGCCTTGAACACTTCAAGGAATGGAACATCTACAACTTCTCTGGGCAACTTGTTCCAGTGCCTCACCACTCCCACATTAAAGACACTTTCCTAATAACAGATTTAAACCTACTGTCAGTTTAAAGCCATTCTCCCTTGTCCTACCATTACGTGAACTTATAAACTGTCCCTCTCCAGCTTTCTTGTAGGCCCTCTGTAGGTATTGGAAGGGTGCAATTAGGTCATCTCAGAGCAATTCTCTTCTCCAGGCCAAACATCCTGAACCCTTTCAGCCTCTCTTCACAGGAGACATGCTCTCCCTCTAATCATCTTCGTAACCTCCTCTGTTGCTCCAACAGATCCACATCCTTCTTATACTGGGGACTCTAGAGCTATACAAAGCACTTCAGGCGAGATTTCATGAGAGCAGAGGGGACAGGAAGAATCACCTCCTTTGACTTGCTGCCCGTCCTGCTTTTGATGCAGTGTAGAATAAATAATCTGGCAATAATACAGATTACTACAACACATACTATGCTGCATCTTACTCCAAGAAAAGAGCGTGCCCAAACCACACATAACCATTGGGGGACCAGAGAAGAGGTAAGAGGTAAATTTGAGCCACACAGCTCTGCCTTGCCTGGGGTACAGAGAGTTGATAAGTGGATCTTACCACACAAGATTGGACACAGTCGACCTGGAAAATGCTCAGTGCAGAATGGACAAAAATGAAGGGAAAATGGTTTCAATGTCTGCCTTTTAATTCTGCAGTTTTCCTTGCATCTGACCAAAACTGTTTACTTTCAGAACATGCTGCAGCAACTCTTGTGCGCCTTGGATGTGGTGCCATGGGAGCTGGTGTCTTAATTTCAGCTGTACTCATTTTGTTGTTATTTTTCACTCTCCTGTTGGTTGGTCTTTCTCACTGGAGATATTCAAGAACCACTTGGATGGAATCCTGTACAATGTGCTCTTGGGTAATTCTGCTTGAGCAGGGAGGCTGTGCCAGATGGGCCTCTTTGGTCCCTTTGAATCCTACTCATTCTGAGATTCTGGGGAATTTTTGAAAAGTAAATAAAAGGGTTAAGACATTTGCAGAGTTTTGAAAAGGAGAGCGGGGAGCTCTTTTGGCATTTGCAATTAATACTGGGCTGTTGGAGTGTTTATTAAGAAGGTAGAATACCTGGATCCATATATAATCACACTTGATTTTTTTTTTTTTCCTGTAAAAGTGTCTAAGTTTTGGATACTCAGATGTTAAAAGCATGCTTAATTTCTGTACAAAAGATAAATGAGGGTGCAAGGTACTAGGATAATGCAGGGAGAAATATAAAATATTCCTATTTTATCTCCATTTAAATCAAAAGACTCCATTATTACAATGGCTGCTATATTTTGAAGTTATAATGAGTCATACAGGTTTTATTAGTGCATAACATAAAATTTTTTAAGTTCCTTCCTGAGTGCTTCAGGGATCACTATTTTCAACTGAGGTACATTAGGGCCATTCACAGAATGGAAAGAATGAAGCTTTGGAAAAGCCTATGAAGTAGTCTTCCTTTTAATCTCAGTCAGCTGGAAAGCAGATGTTTCTGTTTTGACAGCTATTTAATGGCAGAGGACAAGGTCCAAGCCAGCTGTGTCAGTCTTTCTAAGCACATCATGCAAACATTTACTCATATGGATGATATCTTGCTATCACTGTAAGAACAAGAAAATGGGCACATAAACTTGAAATATTAAAGTTCTAGAAAAACAACCTACCCAAGGATGATAACAAAATCCTTCACAGCCTCAGGGAAATAGCCTTATGTCACTGATATGCGTCTACTTTTAGTGGATGTTAATCTTGAAAGTGACAACAGTAACCACATTTATGAAAACATAACTTAATAAAGGTGGAACAAACTATAAACAACTTTCAGTAAAGATAAGTAATATGACATCAACAAATTTGAGTTGTAAACTTCTCAAGTATCCTTTGAGAGTTAGATTACTTTCTTGTACTCCTTTAGTAAGCTTTAATGACAAATCCTAAGTAAATGCATATTGTAAGAAAAGAGTCCATTTAATTATGAAGCTTTTATTCACTTAAAATATTAATGAATATAAAAATATCCCTTTTATATGACTTAGAGGAAAAATACAATAGTGATTCATTCACTAGACAAGCAAAGCTTTATCATCTGTAGGCCGTTGGTACAAAATGTGAGTAAGTGTTTTGTAAGGAGAAATGGATAAAAGGATAAGATGAAGTTTGACACTTCTAAAAAAAAAACTTAGAAAAAAATGCATAAACTTGATTACATTCTGTTCTTATTTGAGCTGATAATTTAGGGAAATTCAGAATTCAAGAACTGTCATTGAAAATACATCAAGATTTTATAACCTAAATTCTCAGGACTAGGATATTAACATGTAATCCTATTGATTTTGGTGGATACAGCTTCCCTTCAAACTACATAATGAGCCTAACCAAAGAATTGACTTAAAATTAGAATTTAATCATAAATTTTTGAAGTATCTACAGGGTCATTTGGAGCTCTTTCTTTTCTACAAACACCAACTCTTGATTTTTGTAAAATACATTAAAAATGTTAACATTATTTAAGCTATTAAAAATGAATACACCATAAAATAAATAAGCACTAGAATTTTTTAAAAAGAACTTTTTTAAAAAATAACATCTACACATGACCTTTATGGTTCACTTAATAATTGTTGATACCAATCACAGAGACTTTAACAACGCAATGAAAAATAAGCCAAGGGGCTTTCATACTCAAATAACTGTTGTCCATTGCAGAAGAGAAAAATATTGTGAATAAACATTTTATGAGACCTGGAAGAGAATGAAACTGAGCCTTGCAGTATGACATAATACTTAAGCAAGACCTTGAATTCTCAATTTTAATCCACTTGCAATTTTGAGATAGTTCTCTATCTATGAGACTTGGACAGCTGAAAGAATAAACTACAGTGTGATATCCTTTTTGTTTTGTTTTTTTTTTTTAAAGAATGGTTAATGGAATGGGAAAATGGCAGCAAGAACATCAGTAAAGGAAACAAATTCTGAACACTGCTAATGTGCATCAGATTACAAATATGACAATAATCTGGATATTCAAAATGTAGTCCAAGGCATAAACCTAATCTTGCTTCCACTATTGCATATTTAAAGGTAATCAAATGTTACTGTCAATCAGTTTAAGGATATTGTAAAGAAGAGTTGAAAATACAGGTGGGTCTCTAAACCACTTAGGAAAAAACCTCCATGATTAACAGTTCTGGAAAAAGATATCCTTGTTAGTTGCAGCTTTTACTATAGAGGTTAACAAGGTCACAATCTACTTAGAGCAGCAGCTGATTCTCCTTTTAAAAGTTTCTGTTTTTATTATCTTTGTTAGATGGTACTTTTCATTGTGGCAGCACATAAAGCAACATACAATGAAAGAAAAAAGAAAACAAATACTGAAAAAGAGATACAGATAAGAATTGAGTAGGTTTATAAGAAGTTTAATAAATGTCTTTTGCAATAGAGGATATTAGGTACTGTTTTATGCATATGGCAATTCTAGCTCCTCCAACCATCTTATGTTACTTTTCAAGCCAAAATCAAGACCCTAATCCTGTTTAGGGATTTGATTCTTTGGAAATAACAGTAGTAGAAGCAATTCCTCTACGTTCTGCTGACACTAACATGTACTGTTTTGGAGGAAGGATGGAACCAGAGCTCTTTAGAATATTGGTTTTTTTTTTAATTTTAACGAAGAGCAACACCGCAACATTAATATTTGGTGAAAGTTTCAGAACTACAAGTAACCATAGATAGAAGCCCTGAAAATCTGAACTGCAAGAACTGCCTGAGGCTGGCAATTGCTGCTACCAGTTTGGGCTGAATGAGCTATCATTTGACCCTAAAGCACCTGTCCAGCCAAACCATATCACAGAATGGATGACAACAGCTATTTCAGCAGTATTTGTAGAGACAAGAACATATCAAGAGTCAATAGTGAAAGTAATAAAAAAAGATAAACTTTCCATTACAAATAAAACCCAAGAAAACCTTTCTGATCCTGTTTGTACAAGAAATTGTGTATAATGTCAAGGCTTAGAAAAATAAACTTCACACATTATAACTGGCCAAAACAAAAAAGGATGTCACTATAACCCCTAGAAGCAGTCTTCAGGAAAATAAGCACATCTTTACATAAGTAATTTTGCCACTGTGTTTACAGTTTCTTTGAGTATTTCTTATCTAAATTTAATACTCATCTCAAAAAACATGAGCGAAAAAACAAATCTAAGACCCCAACTACTAAAGATCTCTTTTAAAAGCACAGTTGAAATTATACAATAAGCATTACTCCTCTTCTCCTGCCTCTTATCATTACTTAATGACGCTTTGTTGGAATTGAGTGCTTAGTGCAAGGCTTCATACAAAAGTCTTCGAACCAAGTGATGGCCTAGCAATACAAAAATTTTAGAAGTAATTAAGTACCTTAGAGCTAGGTTTTTAAGTTATGGTTTGGTATTTCAGGGATCATAATATTAAGAATTTGAAAAAAATCTTATTTATGTGAGCAGTGTTTTAATTTTTTATTTTTTTTTTTAATTTACTGGATAGAGAGGAAACAAAAATATGTCTCCATACTATGTTTTAAAGCAATGTTTAGATTGCTATATTTTTTAATGTCACTCTTATTGTTAGTTCAATGTTACTTGTCAGACAACATAGCAGTCTGATTCCTTTTTGATTTAATATGTTGCTGGATTCCATATCAATTAACGTGAGTGGGATGAAAGATATGTCAAACAGAGCTATGTCCAAACTTATTTACCTACTGCTGCTGCTGCTGCTGGAAAAGGAACCACAGTCACATAGATGCTGCAAAGAATGGTCCTCTGACAACTGCCATGCTAAGCTTCAGGTGCTACCTACTTTCTTTTTTTTTTTTTTACAATTATCCTCATTGCAATTGTTAATGACTATGACTTGTGTCTGCACCTTAGCACAGGGACTACTTGTTCCACATATGGTTGTAAGAGGGAAAACAGGTAGACTTTGGGCTTACCATAGATTTTAGGAGCACTCCCACATTATTACTAGTAGAGGACACTAATAACAACAACACGGGATGGTGTAGGTGCACTGCAATCAAGACATAACCTGCTGCTGGCTAAAAAATACACGAAACACGCTAGACTGTTTTTGCTATTTTCTCCGTAGTGCACTGAGCTGCCTTGATGTAAGTTGAAGTTCAAGACAGCTGCTTGTACTCTTGAATCAACTATACCTAAAACCCTAAATATATTTACCCAAAGCAGAACACTAGATCAAAGAATTTTGTATCTCTATGTACAACTTTCAAGTAACACAAAAAATAAAACTCTCTTGACCTTTCTACTTTTTACTCTGTTTTTGGGGGAAAACACTGCATATAATAATCCCCAATTATAAAAATACACCTTCAGCATTCAGCTGTTTGATTTGTTTCCATCAAAAAGCAGTATAAACTTTCTTATATGTGACCTGAAAATGTCTTTTTACTTTGGGAAAATACTTGCTCACAGACAAATCTACAGTGTCTTTGGAAAAGGGGACACTGGTCCAATATATATGAAGAAGAAAATCTCTGGTATTCAAGCAGCTGTGACCTTTAACATATCTTTCAAAATCACAGGAAGCATTTCAATCTTTATCAAACTGCCAAATTAAAATTGCTACAAATTATTTACTCAATTTAATTAACAATAGAGAATTTCTGCAACCCAGACTAAATACCTCTGAGAAAAAGACAGCCTGCTGTGTCTGATCACAGGGCAATTGAGTCCATTTAACACAGAAGGGAAAAAACAGTAGAAAGTAAATGAAAAGTGCCGTGACTGAGCCTGGAAATCTTACTGATGGAAAGTGATCACATTTCAAAAAGGCTGTGATAGAAAAGTCATCATTCAGCAATTCCTCTGTGGCATCAGGACGTATTAGGAGGCAGGAGCCTGGATTAGAATTCCGTGAAGGAATTTAAACACAAAGTACATAATTTTTATTTTTTTTTTTACTCTGTTATTTCAAGATTTATTGTGATTTTTTTTTTTTTTCTCCTATAGATAATTCTCGCCTAACTCTGGAAGAACCTACACTGCTATCAGGCACCGTGGAAGTCACTCCACACATTTGATTGCCCTTCATTTGAATCATAGGAGTGTTGTAAGACACATACTGAAAGCTACCATGAACAATCCATTCATTTCTAAGACAGATGCCTGTTACAAAATGCCCCTGGACTCTGGATGCTAGAAGCAGCTAAGTCTTATGGTAATAGTATGACTTCCAGACTAGTGGTCCTGCCCTTTAAATATTGGGTCTCTGAAAAAGGTAAATATTGTTTGGAATAACACAGCAACCTGAACATTGGCAATAATTTTATATGTGATGTTTTTCAGGGAAAGACCATGATGTAAGCTCACAAATACACAAGGAAAGGAGTTTACTTGTAAATATTCATATGTGGAATAAACAATGTATCTTTTCTGACTCTACCTACAGAAACTCTGAAAGAACCTTCATAATGAAGCAAACCAATATTATTGCATTTGCTGCAGGTTATTTTACTTACATACTTTCTACTTGAATAAAACAAAGTGGCCTCAAAACCTGCTGCTAAGAAAATAACAATTACTCCTTGCCCTTGTTGTTTTACAACACCTAAAAACACATCTTAGAGTCACTATACACTAACAAAGATGAAGATACCCTGTCCTTGAAGGTGTAATAAGTACAAAAGCAAAACAGAAATAGAAGATAATATTTAAATCCTACAAACCATAGGCATCATAGTAGTGCTGAAAAAGATTGATGGTAATATTTTCAAAAGTGCTTATTTGATGAAAGAGAAGCCACACCTGACCACTGTCTCCCTAGGCATCCAGAGATGTAAGGATTCCTAAACACCTGTCTAATCTCCATCTCCATGCTGAAAACACATAAAGGCTCATGAAAAACCCTGAACATTCATTTTTTTCTGGACCATAATTTCGTGAGGGACAGACACAAAAGCACTTGTTACCAAAAACAAATAATAACCTTTATAGTAAAGAAGTGGTCAAAGCCTTCAAAAGCCTTTACCTGATGGTATCTGTGAAATTAGAAATGTAAATTTGTAGTCTTTTAGATGGAAGATGGCATTAATTATTGTTATCAAAGTAGGATTTTATTTTAATACTGGTTTCATGTTTGAACCATGTTGCAGAAATATGGCTAAACACTACTATTGCCTTCATTAAAACAAAAAATGGGTGAGATGAATACTTTTTGCAAGGATCTTGAGAGAGACAAACTGGAAACTTAGAAAACTTACACCTTGTCTTTAATATAGGTAGGGCTTTGTTGCTCTAGCAACAAAGGTAGTCCAGGACAGGAATAGAAGTAGAAATCTACCTCCCTTGTTCACTCACTAAAAGCTATTTCATGGTCTTGTTTAAATATTTCTTAAACATTTAACTTGCTCAGCTGTCCATCCTCTCTCAGTACTCAGGCATTTTTGAAAATGACAGTCCATTTTATTTACATATGAAAACTTTGCAAGAGAAATTAAAACTCCATTACATGAATCTTAACTGAGCACTTTAAGTATAAAATTATTTCTTGGTAATTAGCAGTTTCCTCTCAACCAGTTTCTACCTTCACACTGTTTTACTGAGAAATTATACTGACACTATGAAATTATTTAAGGTTAGTTCTTTTCCAGTCTGATACTGTTCTTTTAAATGTTCTTCTGAGATCCTTTGAAGCCATTTATATTCCTTCTTCATCCCTCATTTCTCTTTCTAGATATGGCTTCTGTCTCCTTTGTCTCTTTGAAATCCTCACCTTCTTCTACAGGGAGACACAGTGTACAGAAGCAGGGTACTGAAATATCACTGCCTGATGTTATTTGAGGACCTTTCTGACACTTATAACTCAAAACCTTTATTCCTACAGAAATCTTCAGTGAAACTGTGCAAAAGTAAAGAGAGTAACAAGGAGTACAGAGGATGTCAGAAGTGAAATTAAAAAGGCATCTTTCCACCATACAAGAGGATAAATGGAGTTCAGAAAGAACTAAACTTTACCTATAAAGTAGTCAGAAAAGCTAGAGAATGGCAAGAGTCTAATTCCAGGTCCTTCTATGTCAACTTAACTTTCTTAGGGCTAGATTGTTAGGGTGGGAATTGGCGATTCTCAGGAAATATCCTGTCGCTCTCCCCGCCAAATGCGGCCTCCAAAAGCACCCAACTCTGCTTAGAGAATTATGGCATCAGCCTATCACTGTCACAGGCAAGCCAAGCAGTTCACTTGGACATTTCAATTTCATGACTGATGACATTGCTTTTGTTCTGAGTTGCTTAGAATCAATGCTGCATTTGAAGTTTGCAGCATGACTGTGTTCAGACCAGAACCGAAGAATTCTGCTGCTGATGTACTGTAAGAATGCCCTGGAAATGGCACCAGTACGCAAAACCTGTGGCTGACCATTCCATGACACACCACACTCACCAGCATACCCTGGTGAGACAGGAGCGCTCTAATAGTTCTGGAGAGAGAGAGGTTCAATGATCAGAGGTTCTGTAGTCTTTAATCATCAACATCAGAATTGGTGACTCAGATGTACATTCAGAGGAAGAAGCTGTGGGGGAGTTTCTTTAAAAAGAGCAAGCAAAATAGAGTAAGCAAAGCACAAAACTAATTAAACTTCATGCAACAAAAAACTAAAGCATTTTTGATGCAATTTATTAAGGAGAAAAAGCTGTGAAATTAGCAGCAATCAAAAACTAATTAAAGTTGATGCAATAGGAGCAGCTAAAGAATGCCTGATAACATTTATTGAACCAAAGAAACATGGCTGTCAAGTTAAAAGAAATCAACCAAACTCTGTTTTTGAATAGTAACACAAAGATAATTATTCTCTGGATGGCACTTACAAAATAAGATTCAAGTCATTACCTCAAAAGACAAAAGGACTGACATGCTGTGTTAAACTGCCTGTGAAAAAAGGGTCTAAATACAGAAACTTTATAAGTAATTCCTAGGTCTTGCATATAAACAAATATGACTCATAAATCAAAGATGATGCACTACTACTGTCATATTAGTTACTTCTATAAAGTAATATTTGACAAATACTTAGAAGAATACTTTGTCTGTGAGGGTACTTATAAGCCAGACTCCTTTGTGTTTTCATCCTAACTTTGAAACTCATTGTCTCAGTGCCTTGGGCAAGTAATTAACACCTAGGAGTCCATTTGTTTTAGGATTAGGATGCAAAACTCAATTCCTGATGTCAAGCACCATTTAAAGTATGGCCAACTGCCAGAAACTCTTTCTTATAAAATGTCTTAGTGCTAAATAGTGAAGTGGGTCTGTCTGCAGCAAGCATAAGGCACTTCAATTTGTCCTGTGTAGCTGTACATCTTTTATATCACAGTTTCAGATTTATTTAAAAAAAAAAAAATCAGATGTTCATAAGGGGTATAGTGAAAATGAACATAAAAATACCTTTTCTAAAAGGCTCTAATGTATGCTAAAAGCTTACTGTTTAACTAAATATCCATCTTGTAACTCCTGTAGGAAAGGTCACAGTCAGACTCCCAGTAAAGCAAATCTCAAACAAACTACTCAACTTCCAGCATCTTTATTCTGGAATCATCACTTAAAACCAAATCAGGGGATTTTTCCAAGTAAATCTCCAACACTACCATCATCCTCCTAAACAATATCACAAGTCTTCCATTAATGCAATAATCAAATAAAAGTCTCTCTTTTAAAACATGACACCATAGCCAAGGGTACTACAGATTCCAAGTATCATATTTTTTTTTGGTTGGTTGGTTGGTTGGGGGGTTTTTTTGTCTCACAAAGATAATCTTCTCATCTGAGAAGTTAAGTTTTCCATAATTAATTTTCATGTTTTTAAGTTTCTGCTTCCTATTCTAATAAAAAATCCTACCTGTCTATGGTATATGGCATAAAAAATAAATATGTCTAAAGGTTTGTATTCAATTCCAAAGAGCAATCTGCTATCACTGACATGCCTAAGGTGGGTTCTATGTAACATTACTCTCCTTTTCATAAACCTGGCATTGTTTTTAAGTATAAAATAATGAGTTAGTCTGTTTAATCACTGTAATTTTTTTTTTTACTGCATTTTTACCTCCAAGGAATTTTTAGCACTGGAGGAGATCCTAACTTTTTGCACAGTGTTTCATTTCTACTTTTTTTTTTATAAAAAAAAATGCTCATCATTTTATTGTCAAAATACTCATTGTACTTTCAGTGACAGTCTACAGCATTAACATAGATATCTAACGGGTTTTCTCCTAATCTGTTCAGAAATTGCTTAAAATTTCAGAATGAACTTTTTTTCATTTTGTCTACTTTACAGCAAGTCAAGATTTTAAACTCCATTTTACCTTGAGAATAAACACTGGCTTGCAGTGAGCAGTTGCTTATGTTCACTTCAGCAGATGAATGAAGTTCCAGTTAAGCATCAGTAAAGAGAGTATTTTCGTGTTTGCATATTATAGACTTCTGCACCCTGGTGCACAGTGTCTTTACACTGAGAATCACAGCACCAAATGAACTTCTTAATGTTAATGTCACTGAAGAGGACAGAGCTGTACCTGCTACTCCTTGTCACAGTTTGGTCTGTTACAGACACAATCTGCCTATTAGGAAACTGCTGGGAGTGAGCCTGTTATTTTTCTTGAACACAGAGGAAGTTTTTAAAGAGATAGTTCCTCATGATTTTTTTAGTCAGTTGCTGAGCTGAATCATTAACTCCCAAGAATTCATACCTTTCCTATTTGTATGACAGAAGTTAATTTTCCCCTTTTATAAAAATTCTCAGCTTCTTTCTCTGTCCTTCTCTGCTAGGTAAAAACAAATGGGCCTTAATGGACAAGCTTTCTAACAGCCTCACACTCCTATGCCAGTTTCTTGGTCAGTCTCTGCCTCTTAGAGTGGAGCAGGAAAAAAGTTCTTTCTGCCTTTCTTACAGTAGCAGAATAAACTTACATCACTTTTTTCATGCTCCTAATACCCCTGAATTTATAGACATTTGATACTCATGTATTTTTAAAAATGGATTGCAACTGGACAAAAGATTTAAATATTAATGAGAGAGAATTTGGAAATAAAGAACATGGGTTAACTCATGGTGTAATCATAAATGCTACCATTCATTAAGAACGCTGGCTAAAAATAGGTTTTCTTCCAACATTTCAAATTAAATATACACTCAGAAAATTCCAAAACAAGTCTGAGAAAACCACTGTGACAGTACACCCCTTATAGAAACATGACTTAAAAATACCTGCTCATTTCTAACCACTGCAGAAGGAAAAACCTTGGAAGATTCTCAGATCACATTGTTGTCAGTACCACATAAATTACACCAATTCAATTTCTATTACCCTCTATTCCAAGCCTATTAAATCTTTACTAATAGGTCTCCTTCATGTCATGCCCATATAGTGAGATGCAAGGCCCTTTTTGTCATAAGTTAAACCATGGTAAATGGGGGGATGGTTGGGTGAAATAGTACTCTCAGACAAGGAGAGTAATTTGCACATTTTAAAATCAGAAATTAATCCTTATCACCTCTATAACAACTTGAAGGATGATTCTGATCTACTGTGCCTTGATAAGTTTGATATAAAAATATACCTATTTATTGTTGGTAGTTAAAAGAAGAAAGCTGAATTTGCTACATTGTATGACTGCCTGAACATCTTTCTTCAAAATTGTTGCAAAGCACATAAAATGAATAAGGATGCTTTCATATCACTGCCATTTGACCTTTCCCTTTGCTAATCTCTCCCGTTTGAAAATACCAACAAAGATGTAGGCTATTTAACTGTCTTAGGAGAAAGGGGAAGATTCTGCCACAATCTGAGAGAGAAAATCTATATTAATAAGGGTGTGATGTTTTTCTCCCTCAGCAAAACGGGTTTTTTACTGACCAGTGTGAAAATCATCCTCTCAGGAAGCTGCAGTGCACTGGTAGATTGTATACAGACCCTCTAACTTACTTCATTACAAATTGACAACATCATTGCCAGCAGATTCTGTTAAACACAGATGAACTGCACCTCTTGAAGTCTTCAGCAGCAAGGCTGACACGTTTTGGACAGTAAATCCTCTCATTTTTGAAAAAGCAATGATATATACTTTAGGACACATCGATCTGGAGGATGAGTCCAAGCTCATCCAAGCTTAAAAAATCTTGGAAATAGCACAAGCTGACTTGAGTTGCATTAGCTTTTCTGAATTCCTCTATAGGTTCTCAAAAGAAGTGGTTTAAGTATAACACGATAGGAAAGCGTTTACGAATGTCGTCGGGAGCCTCTGCATTGTGTGCTGATGTGGCACTGCATCATCCTGTGGTGATGAACTCTGGCTCGAGTAGTAGAGACAGAACAGAAAGAAAGATGTTCAGAATACAACTGGAATACAGTCAGGCAGAGAATAATGTGAATAATAAAGCAAGGAAGTAGCTGGCAAGAATGGGTAAAATATGTCTTTCTCCTTAGCGCACTTCATCTATAAATGGGTAAAAGAATGCAGCTCCTTGATAACTCCAATACTCAAACCAAGCTGGGAAGTCTAACTCGCTACAAAAGTGAGTTATTTTATACAAAGCCACAACATGTTCCATATCATAGTTTTAATTTCCTCATGAATTGGGAGTAGAAGAGATACATCTTGGTTTTTTTACTCTCTTATAGCACAGATGTGGTCAAGGTTCTAAGTTTTAATGAGCAAGGAAAGAAATGGTTAAAGGACTTGTAAACTCCACCTTTCTTTTATCCTTATTGATGTTGCTTGCTTTCTGAAAATATGCAGAAAAAACCTCAAGACGACCCAGAGAAAAAGCTGCAGATACTTTTTCTGCTTCTGCTTCTACTAGGAACAAATCCCACCAAAAACTGACCCAAAAGAATCCAAAATGATACAGCCATCTTACTGTCAGATGTTTCACAACACAACACAAAGAAATACTGTCTGGCAACATATTGCCTTGTTGTGCTGCCCCTTCATTTTCTACAGACAGGTGCTCACAGGTGCCCCAGCCCTCAGCAGATCTGTGATGGAGCAGGGAAGTGAGCTCGCAGTTCAGAAATACTCTGTGAGAACTAGATGTTGTTCTGACAGTAAGGAAATACTTGTGAGGAAGAGCCATTCTAAGAAACAGCTAGGGGTGTTTTGGTCTGTGGTGCCACGGTTGATGCCTTACTGCTATTGCCTAAGGGACTGAAATTGAGTTTTAGGTCAACTCTTCTACGTATGAACCTGATTCTTGAAGTAGTCCTTTCCATGGCTCCAATATACCAAACCAGTAAAGAGTGTGAAAGGCAGTAAAACCAAAACCTATATTAAATTTACTTTTCAATCTGAAGCTATTGAATAGAGACAAAATAAAAAGAATGATACTTTATCAGTAATCTGTGCACATAGGCTGATGTATTTCACATAAAATTAGCACATTGACAAAACCATGTTCTTCATTGAAAAAGTCACTAATTAATTGAAGTAGTAAAGCCTCATTTTTCACTTTCTATTTTAAAACAAAAAATTAATTGTGAGACAGAATGGAGGGCTGGCTTTGGCTGAGGTAATTTTCTTCACAGTGGCTGGTATGGGGGCTATGTTTTGGATTTATGCTGAACATAGTGATGATAATATAAAGATGTTTTTGTTAGTGCTGAGCGGAGCTTACACAGAGCCAAAGCCTTTTCAGCTTTTTGTACTGACACACTAATGAGAAGGCTGGGGGTACATGGAGGGCTAAGAGGAGACACAGCCAGGACAGGTGACCTAA
Organism: Serilophus lunatus; assembly: GCA_013399895.1. Lineage (NCBI taxonomy): Eukaryota > Metazoa > Chordata > Aves > Passeriformes > Eurylaimidae > Serilophus > Serilophus lunatus. The sequence goes on along the minus strand of VXBA01002838.1, from coordinate 74,018 downwards.
ACTGAGCAAAGGGATATTCCAGACCAGATGGCATCGTGTTCAGTATAAAAAGTGCAATGAAGAAGGGAGGGGACGTTTGGAGTGATGGTGTTTGTCTCCCCAAGTCAGTCACCACTATATGTGACAGGGCCCTGCTCCCCTGGGAATGGCTGAATACCTGCCTGCCTGTGGGAAACAATGAATTAATATCTTGATCTCTACTAGATGTCCTATTTTAGCCTTCAGATTCCCTTCCTGATCCTGCTGATGAGAGAGTGAGAGAGTAGCTGCGGGGGGCTTGGCTGCTGGCTGGGGTTAAACCACGACAGAGAGAAATGGAGTATTTTCATTTTAGCACAAATTTCCATTCCATATATATAAATCTGAACTGAAATGAACACTTTAAAATTATCAGGTGATTTTTCTCCCAAATCCCATCTCCAAAATCTCTCCCAAATCATTGTTTGATACCTAATGTTATATTTTGGAAAGAAAAATAATAAACTGGTGATATTATCTTCAAAACAGCAAGTCCAGATCTTACTCCAGTTAAGTTCTGAAGGAGGGTGGCTTTAAAAAAGAAATAAAACTTTCCTTATTGATGATCAACTGCTTCAGTAAAGAAGCTTGTTAATCATGAATACATAGCTATACCTCAAAGACAAACAGAGGCAAGAAGTCTTGATGACTAAGGATGCCTGTTATAAAAGCTGTGGGTACAGTAGTCTAGTACTTTTTTCAGATACTTTCTGTTCTTCACTTGAAAATGTCATCTTTTCATAGTATTTTACAGAAGTTAATTCAGGGTGAAAGATCAGGCTTGTGTCATTCACATGAAGCCTCGATACTTTGTTTATAATGTAATTTTTTATTAAGACTGGTGAGCAAACCATTTACCCAAAAAACACATAGGAAGGACCCTTGGGAGCTAGAAGGAACTGGAACTCATGAGGTTTCTCAAATCCTTTACTAAGAGCTAATGAATAGAGGCTGACAAAAGTGTTCTAACAACATCTCAGATTGTGCTCAGCATCCTGACTGCGGAGAACTGCACGTTGAATGATTTCGAAGCTCCTACTTGCCTGAGCTCTAAGGTGATCCTTCCAGAATAATTCCAGTATAAAACTGTACACTGCAACAAACAAGGAAGGAATAAGCACTCTCTTCCATGGCTCCCTACCTGCCCCACACTAACAGATGCTCATCCACAAGAACACAGCCATTTGAAATGCAAAAAAATTGATCAGGTAGCTTCAAAGTGCCATGTATTGAAAGAAAAAAAAAAAAGGTAATAAGGGGAACCTGATGCCTTCAACAAGTCAAAAAATACTCATTCACAATCCTGGCTTATCTGCAGAGGAAGAAAATTCCATATGTGTGAGTCAGTTGCTAAGAAAGCTCTGACTAATGCAGATACAAGTCTGACTTTTTAAGTTGACATTTCTACTTTTCCAGTGGATCAGACCTGTCAGGAATGTTCCCCAGGCAAACTGGAGGATTGCAGAGCAAAGTTAGTCTGTAGCAGTCTGAGTTGTGGCATAAGTGCTTTGATGGAATTAGTAATGGTGGCTTAAGAAACAGTCTCGAATTCTATTCCCAGCACTAGCAATTACCACTACTATAACAGAATCAGAACAAAGGAACAAAATCAGATGGGAAAGAGCTGCCTATTTTCCTGTACTGGCAGAGAGCAAATTCCCTTCTGCTGCTGTTTTTACAATGCCTTTAAATAACATCTGGCAGTGGGGCAGGATAGACAACTGGAGACAGGAGCATTTAAAGTGTTGCCACTAGACTTGCCAAGAGCTCAGCTGTACAGAGTCCTTCATACCTCTTCTGGCTTTCTCACAAGATAAACATTTATTCTTCAAAAACTAAAAATGATTGAAAATGTCTTTTATCAACTAAATCAACAGAACATACTGTGCATCTGTAGAAGGATTAAATAAAATTTTGCTAGGTAGTTGGAGAAAAAAAGCCTTTAAAGATAGCATTTGGCACGGGTTAATCACCTCCTTCATTAAAGAAAGGAATACACACTGAGAACATCTTTCTGCCTTCCGATTAAGCAATGAGCCAATACAATTGTAAATCTTCCAGAAATTCCCCATGGTTCAACTCAACAGAGGCAATTCTTTACTTCTCAGACCCTATCTCTCATTTTCAGATAATCATTGCATTAATTGTGTACAAAAACTTTCTATCATGCTGCTAAAAGAAATGGAATGTGACTGTTCTGTGATTCTCCTTAGCAACTTTTGACAGTTAAGAGATTGAATTATTCATATGTATTTTTAATATAGTAATCATTGTAAAGCTTTCTCACCACTCAATTGCTCAAACAGCAAGTAAACTCAAAGCTGTGTGATTCCAATATAAACAGTGCAGCTGTTCCTTTTTTACTCTTCTAGTGGCTGATACAACTTACTGTATCTGTAACTGAGATGGAAAGATTTTAAGGGTAATATTCTATTCCCACAATCATATGCTATAAATTGATTTACAAGTCACTAGAATTTTGTATTCGTTTGAATAAGGTAGAATTTAAGTCTCGTCTACACATATTTATATTATTTTAAAGTATTATAATTACTAGTTCTGACTATATGACATATAGTTTTATGCAAGTCTGATCAAGTTTGGTGAATTCATTGAATGTAGTTGAATTCAGACAGGAGTTTTTTTTCTTTGTGCTAAGAAGCAGCACAGCCATGGTATCCAAACAGAAAGGATGAGATTTGCACTTAGACTAATGATAATTTCATTCAAGATGTGAAAAATACAAATTACACCTGCTTTACTTTTAGGCTCAAAAATTGACTGAAAAATCTGAAGAATAGCAAAAGGAAACATGTCCTGTATGAAGAAAAATAAATACACATATCTAAGACTGTACATTGTGATGCACATTTCATAAACCAAGCTTTTGTTCACTGCCATAAAACTGAACCACAATCCAATAACCTGGATGGTAAGAATGATCCAATAAGATGGTGTACTTTTTGTTTCTAAATGCTATTTTAGATAACAAGAAATTCTATTTAAGTTGTCTTGCTTCCATTTAACATGCATTTGAGCCGTCAATGTAGTTCCATAACATTATTATTCTCTTAGGCTGCTACTGGACAATAGAGCTACAGACAGAAATAAAACAGTAATAGCTTGTGACAGGCTACATTTAAAATGTTTGATCAGACTGATCAATGGGCCTTTGCCTCAACAGATGATCTGAGGCTCAAGGAAGGAAAAGGTAATGGTTGGTCCAATAGTTGGTACATATTTCAGTGAACTGGAAGGCACTTGGGCATGCAGCTCCAGACTTAACAAAGCTGCCACACAGAAAAAATGCTTTTTTGCTTCTCAGACTCCCTGATGAAAAGGGTACATCACATCTGCCTTTTCCTTTCAAAAATCATTTCTATTAGCATTTATACACTTATCTTGCATCTTGGGTTTATTGTAGGTTTCAGAAATTTTACTTTTCTTACCAGTTTTGTAATTATTTTATATTATTTAAGCAACATTCCGAAAACTTATTAATATTTGACAATGAACATATATATATATATATATAACTATTCATCAATTACTGCAGATTAACTGTTACAGGTGGGTGGTTTGAACCATTTTATTTAACATCTGTTTACACGACTTGAACTCTGCACTACTGGTTTGCTGGCTTGGGTTTTTTTCTTCTCCATTTACACAATTGCCTTTTGTTTTTTGTGTTTCCTCAAGCTCCTTTTACCCAGAGTACATGCCTCTGAAAGTAATCTCATTCAGGTTGATTCAGTTCTCGTTTCTGTTCAATTTAAAGTTATTTTCTTTGGCTCACAGCAGAACATCACACAGTCTCTCACTGAGTTATTGAGGATTTTCACCCCATATCAGCAGCTCATCAGCAATTACTTCTCTGAACACAGATCCTTAAAGATCTAGGACACGATGATTTGTTACAATTTCGGTGCTGAAACAATCATGTTCCTTAAACAAGTTTTTAGCAGAAAGGGAGTGGAAAAATGAGCATTTCTAATAATGGTAGATTCTTAGCTTCCATCTCAAAAATTGAAAATACTATTATTCTTAGGCACATCCAGGCACTATGAAAGCTTATGTTTACTGCCTTTATTTAAATCTTTGGATATATTAAAATCCTCAGCTTGCCAGATCTTAATACTGCGATCCTCCTACAAACTACTCATCTGGCTTTTGGATTGGCTTCATAACATCTGATGTTATACCTTGTAAAATTTGTCTTTAATTTGTATCCCACTGTCAAAATACAGTATTCTATTTTTAGCAATATAGCAGGATTAATTTGCACATAAGGGTATGAATGTAATATAAAGGAGGCATTAAAAAATTTCAATTAGATTTAGTACATGCCTTCTTGAATTTTTTTCAGGAGATGCATTATACGTATTTTTAAATTTTTTTTCACGAGAAGCTCTTCATCCTAAACAAAATTAGGATTTCTCATTTAATTACTTAGTATCATATGGTGCCACTGAACAAGATCTTTTTTTTTTTTTTTATGGTGACTATTTAAAAACAAAATATTGTTTTTCTTTTCTACGGTCTTTAAACATAAGTAGTGCAGTCTTTTACATTAAGTGTTCCTGTGGTATAGAGACTGGCTGAAAGTGAGCCTTTAGTAGTATCTTCTCCATTTTCAGATTAAAGACAAGGAAACTCATGATACCAGTGAAAAAAGACCCAAGCTGTTCTCACCCTTGCTAAATGTGAAAACAGAAGGAAAGCACATTGCAGACACATTCACACCTTGTGTGCCAGCCAGCTCTAACTCAGAATTTATCTCCACTAGCCAACAGACTCTTAAGCCCTGCTAATACAACATTATGGCAACGTAACATCTTGGGTCACAGGAAGCTTTGGAACTTCTCTACCATATTTGCCTGAGCAGTGTAGAAATGTTTGCATAACCTGGCAAGCCTCTATCTTCTCAGAGAAGCTGTAGTTTCAGAAGGCACAGGTTTGAAGGCCACAGGTACAACTATGTTATCAAACTGGGCTCTCAGGCAGGTTTGGAATCAATACAGTTGTCTCAGGCCTAGCTAATGCAGAGTGGGAATTTTGTATCATGCTGATAGAAGATGCTTTTCCTATTCCATTACTATTTTCCCACCTAGCAGTCACTGTCCTTTGGACTTCTTTTCCATCCACTTGGGTAATTGTCTAAAAATATATTGTTGAATCACTTTTCTGAACTACACTTCTCCTTGACCTGCTGTGTTTTTATTCCTCCAGCATTTACTGACTGATAATTAATCCCCATGTTAACCCTTGTAAAAGCAGCTGGAATGACAGTGACCACCACCTGCTGTTTTTCTAGGGCTGCTGTGATCATATTGCACTGAATTTCAGTTTCTGTTTCAAAGCCAACTTTTGATTGAATGCTTCCAGTATCACTACACAGTGTGTTGCAGAACCTTAAATTTTAAATATAGGAAGTTACATCCATGTTTATAAACCATGCTAAAAAGGCTGTTCTTTCAGCTGACCTAATTTGCCTGAAAAAACTTTATGGAAACTGGATAGACCTATCTGCAACATCCTAGCTAGCTTAAGTGCTAGCTCAGATGTCTCTTCATGGCACTGTGCCATGCATATATTGCCATGTTTTCAGGGTTTTCTGGTTTGCCCTTGTAAGAATTTTGTCCTCCAGATGCAAAGTCATGACTACACCTGTGGTATGGATTTTTTCTTATTTCTATATCCAGCACATCATACATCTCTGCCCAGGGAGTATCTGAATGTTCTGTGACTGTCTTTCTCTTTTAACCATAAATATTTTTATGCTTTTAACTTAAAGCATCCTCTGTTTATTTATGTAGTGATATGACACTTCTAAATATTTGCACTTCAACTTTTTCCACTGATGTTTTCCTCTGAGAACAGTTTTCACCAGACCAGCAAATATCAGTTATCCTGTGCAAAATCAGTTCTTTCTATTCTCTAAAGTTACATTTTCCTGGATTTAACAATCACTTACATGACAAACCATTCTGGTTCTGGTTTATCTGGTAATTTTCTTATTCCTATGACTCTGCTGTACTGAATACACTGTGATATAACAATTGGCACTCTTGCCTGTCACCTTGTTTCTTCAAAAAAATAACCTTCACTTTCCCTAAGGAACACTGTTCACTGTGCTCCTGATTAAAACCAAAATGTCTTTTTCTGCCTACCTTCACGTTTCTTATGTACAATGTTAAGCTCTGCTGCTCCTGGATCTACAGCTTACGATCATGAGCATCTTCTCCCACTTGCCTTTCTCTGCACTCGAATTGTTCCTCACTATCATTTGGTCTAAGAGTTGTCTGAAAAAATCCAACAGGTTCAGAATTTAATGCAAGAGGTCCATTTCCTTCAGAAATCCCAGGAAGTTGGGCTCATCCATGTGAACAACTAGGGCAGAGAAAGCTCTTTGCAGCTCCAGTCCCTTCCCTGCCCCTTCCCCACCCCTCCTGTGAAAAAGGAAGGAATTCTCACTCTTAAAAGATAATTTGCCATTTAAAAACAGCCAGCATTCTGAGTATGGTGAAACTTCATTACAGAGAAATCTTAGCAGTGTCATCACAACTACTACTTCACTTCATCATATTTCAATATATCAACTTCATTCTCCATTTAGCTTGAGAGCTGGTAAACTCAATTTCTGCACATACCCACACTTCAGCACAATATAATGAAAACTCCTACACTTTCTAACCCCTTCTACAACACTGCCTTAATACTGCTAAGAAATGAACAAAATTAATGTTGTAAGTGGGAGTAGTTCTACTAATTTATTGCAATAAAATAATATTCTAATGCATTTTAATACATTTTTAAAATACAATTTTCATATTCATATAGACAATAAATGTCAGGTTATTTTAACAGACTCCTGTTCTCTTTTATCACGTTATCTTTTCTGAGATGCATGAAGGCAAGCATTCCAGGTTTCAACAGTGGCAACCTATTTTGAAACTATGGGTTTTAAGGTTGAAGTGACATAGTTCTCAATCTCAAAAGATCTAAGACAGCTTCTTTCCTTCCTCAGAGCACTAAGGAACTACCACCCAAAACAATTTAAGTTTGTTTCCTATCCATGACTCAGAGGTAAGATGTGCTGGGTCTGATAGGGATGGAATTAATTTTCTTCATAGCAGGCCATATGGTGCTGTGTTTTAGTTTCATGATCAAAACAGTGTAGAAAATACATCAGTGCACTGGTTATTGCTGAGCAATCTTAAGGCCTTCTCTGTTTCTTACTCTGCACCCACAGTGAGAAGGCTGGGGGTGGCCAGGAGGTTGGAACTGGACACAGCCAGGACTGCTGACCTGACTGACCAAGGGATATTCCATGCAATACAGCAAAAAAACTTGGGAGTTGTTTTCCCCATGTATGGACTGCTTGGAGACTGGGCATTGGGAGAACTGCTGATATTTGTGTAACATAAATGTGAAATTAACAGATCTGACTGATATAAAAAATTAAACTTAACTACATACCTTGGAAGGACTTTTCTAAAAGACCTTTATGGAAAGCCCTTTGTGAAAATCAGATTTCTATCATACAATTTTTTCTTTAAGTACTAGAAACCTCTCGAATATTCTAAGGCATTTACAAACTATAATCATTCACCTCAGGGAGAAAAAAACCCGATAAAATAAAATCTTTCCCCTCTGTATAACTTCCTCCAAACTTTTCCAGCTGTAAATTAATACTTCAATATTTTTCTATTGGGTTTTCTTGCATTTTTCCTATTTCTTTTCTTGCTACTTCATAGCTTCACTACAAGGTATTATCTCATTAAAAGGGTCCATTAAACTCTAACAGTGAATCTCTAATTTATATGTGTACCCTAGGATGGGGTTAAGCTTGGTCATCATCTACTGTCTGATACCATCTCCACTCAATTATGTAATAGGAAACAGAGCATGTGAAGGTGGAGGCACAAATCCATTCATCATTGCTACTCGATTTCACATTACTTAAATGCTAATGCTCTCAGTCCTCCCAACAATGCAGCCTGTCTGCCTCCCTGGCTGCAAAACTAATCTAAAGCTTGTATGTTCTACTTTCTTTTGCAAAAAAGAAACATTATTTTCTTCACTTCACTGGCCTACATTTTGTACAAGCCCATTCCTTTTGTCTATATGCATATCTACATCTTAAATTCAATGGCTTACTAGAATCATTAAATGTCCTACAAGAGGTAAGTTCACCATTTCCCTCTAGTCAGAAATATTCTCAAATTAATTTTATAATTCACAAGTGCCTGTTTACATAGATTAGAATGTGAAGTTGAATCGCCACAGAATGTTGTAAATTTGGTTTATTTTTAAATTCAATATCTAGAATCTGGCTTCCACAAAACAAGTCAAAAGGTAAATTCAGCTAACTAGGAAGGAGTTCTACATCTGTAACATCAGAGAGACAGGATTTTCATGCCTGAAACTAGCAGCCTTTTGAATGGTAATTCAATCACCATTTAGCTTTTAGTGATATAGCAAGAAATTTCTCTGCACTAATGAATCCTCCTCAACTGACATACGTGACATTGTAATTAAAATCCTATACCTTGTGTAACCGTGAATTCCAGCCTCTTTCTAAATATCTCTGTATTGAGAAAGAAAAAAAGCTCAGAGTTGTTTTCATGGAGCTGGGTCTCCCAATAGTCACAATGATTTGATTAGAGACATGTCAAGAAAGTCCTGTCTCTAAACTTACATGCAAGTTCTAACATAACAGTGTCAACCTCAAGAGGAAGCAAATGCCGAGCCTTATGGGCAGGTATTGTACCCAAACATGTTTCCACAAGATCACCTGAGGCATCATGCCTATCAGGGAAGCTCTCAGGAGCTTTGCAAGTACAGTGCCCTCTCGTAACCCTTGCATAGTGCACCAGTATCTTTGAAAGCTTTCAAGATGATAGGGAGTTACATAAATGCCAAGTACTCTTACATGTAAAAAATCAAAGGTCATCTAAAGAAACATATTCTGCTGCTGAGGGATGAATAATCCTGAGGCCAGAATAGGCTTTCTAATTTTTTAGTAAGACATGAAAATGCTATACCTGATGAAAGCACGGGGGACCCGATTAGCGTCAGGCACACGTCTCGTCAAAATCTGGTGTGGTAGCTTGTGACAAACTCATCATGATCAATGTCAACACACACTTGTTTTACTATCAACAGACCTGCAAACTTCCCTGTTAAGATGAAGAGCAGGTATTTTACACTTGCATTTGCCTGACCGAGTACAACTGTTAGGTATGCACGTATCACCTACAGTTTCTCTTCCTTTTTATAGTCTGATTACACATTTTTATATTGATGAGATTAAACACCTTTGATATCAACAGCCATTGTTCAGTTGTACATGTCTCCTTTATAACTCAATATCCTGCTCCCTGTTTATCTATGTTCCTTACAGACTGGGAATATGAGAAGATGGCTGCTATAGCAGCAGGTTCTTTTCAGTCTTTTCTTTATCAACTATCTCTGCATTTCCATGCTATGCCCTTTTTCTTATAGATCTGCATTCATATTGGTGTCTCTCTGTGTTTATTGCACATTCGAAATCCTTAAGAATTGGCACCAGTGAAGATAAACTAAAACAACCAACATTAATTTAAAATATTATCTGCCAGTTCTACGCTTATGCATTGTGCATCTTCCAAAGGCAGCTCAACAATTATAGGGACTTGGGTGCATAACGTGATATGGAGGTTTCTATGGCGATTATTAATTTTAATTGAAAATTTTTGTTGGGAAAGGCTCATTTGAAGCGCAGCATGTAATTTGCACTTGTTTCCAAAGAATCTGAACTTGCTAAGGCTGAATTGTGAATTCCTAATTTTCAAGAAGACACAATCATTAAAATTCTGTAGGGGGGTGGGGCAGGGGATGAGAAATCAAGTTAAGGTTGTTAAGGTTGTTAACATTTAAGACCGTGTACCCAGTCATGCAACACAGTGGTTTTTACTGTCAGGTATAAAGATTTTATGTTTCAAATGAAAGAGTTAAAAATCAAATTGATACTCAATGTCCTTGAAGCTACAAGGCAGGGGAACCAAAAAACAGAAGTACCTAAAAGGACAACAGGAAGACAGCATATTGAAAGAGACAGGTACTTTAACTATGTTAGAATAATTATGAAGACAAAGTTAATTCCAGCCTTAATATATTTTAGAATGTCAAAGTAAGAGTTAGAGGGAAGCAACTACATTGGTTAGATAATAAAATAAAGCTATAATTTAATTTCCTCTAGGAAAATAGGATTCCCATCTTTCCCAATTCCCATCACCACAATGATTCAAACACATTTTAGGCCTAAATTTATAACACCAAATCATCTGTTTCACATGATGAAGACCAAAGACCTGGAAACAGCCTCTGATCTATAGTTTCATATTCACCAAATTTATAAAACATTGTTTTTTTTCAGAAAGAAAACTCTACTAATTTTTATCTGTATAATTTTAAGGCTGCTTAGCCTAAGTGTCAATGTCTCAAGTTAAATATAGTCCTTGTTTCCTTCATAAATATTAAATAAATATTAAATTGAAGTGAGGGTGAGGGTAGAAGTGTTCTTTACCAGCTACAAAATCCTCCTAAGTGAGAAAACCCTGTGCTTAAAAACAGGTTTCCATGGCAGTATGTGAGGAGAAGCAGAAAAGTAATTTTAGCAATGTAGCTTTGGTATCAGTATGTTTGTCTCATTGCATTTCTGTATTTAGTTAGAACATCTTCAACAGAAAAAGGCAGATTGACTCCTAACTTCAATGTCATCACAGTTAAGAAAAACTCAAAATGACATGAATGTGTTTTTCATAATACATATATTACCCATTTTTTTAAAAAAAAACCCTGGAGACTAATAATTAACCCTTTGTGGAAAGGCAGAGAAATATAAATCAAGCATTTATTCCAGGTGACCATGTGATTCCTTTTCCCTGGCCATGGTAAGTTCTACTTTGATCAGAAAATGTCTTTGCAAGACAGGGGAACCAAACTGTTTGGGAAACATGCATGAACATAAAATGGGTCCCACCAAGTACACTCTAGCATTGAAGGGCTTTTCACTACATGGGCAATTTGCTCACATTCATATTTATTAAAATATATAGCAATCACCAGAAAGGTTTCTTGACTTTGCTTTATGCTTCCAGACATAAAAGAAATATACTGTCATTCCTATGTGTGTTACTTGTACAAGTAGAAAATAACTTATAGAAGGAAAGTAAGGTTAAAAGTATGCAAATGGTGATGCTCCTTGTCTAATGGTCTAATGGTGATGCTCCTTGTTTAAGCTTCTGTTTCCTACACAGAATGTAACTTTATACTTATTAAAGCTTTCATTAAATTTTCAGGGCTAGAGATACACAGCTATTAAACTTCAATGTTCATGGTGCTGAAGGGATAAGAGCTGAAGGCTGATTTTGGCTAACAATAAGAAAAGGGGTTTGAAAAAACTCTGGCTGAGGCAATGCTCTCATTAATTAAAAAGCTCTCAAAATTAAATGTAATCATTGGACCTAGTAGAAACTGCTTTTTTTATAGCCAAATTGTATGCCTGGCTGTAAGAAGTGAGAAACAAGGAGAAGAGAAAGAAAAAAAAAAAAAGGAAAAAAAAAGAGGAAGCCTTTACAGTTTCATTTGCCACCATTTCCTGAGAAAACCAGCAAGGCATCAGAGCCACAGATATCTCTCTCCATTTTGGCTCAAAAATGCAAGCTTCAAAAGCATATAAAGGAAATCTCTTCCTTACTTGTAAGAACACATAGATATACACACAGAAAAAACGGCAGTAAAGGCCACACCTTCATTTTCAGAAATGGTACAAAGTTTTCCATGCAGGAACTGGGTGTACTGGTCGCTCAGCAGACTCGAGACTGGAAACATCACACTGAGTGCAAACCTTTGCCAGCTTAAGGAAGACTATGTACCCCTGGTTGAAGGACCTGATGTTTTTCCTTGACCACAGGAAGACATTTTTCTGTCTACCAGAGGCAGAGTGACTCCTCCACAAAATGAATCATCAAGTATTCCTTGAAATCTTGGGACAAGCTAAAAGTCCAAAAAAGACTATGGTCCTTTAAATTTACATACTTCAGCTCCTCACATTTCCTGTGGGGAATATAAATTGCTTCTAAGTACTTACTATGCTGCATGCCATTCAAATTCTGTTGCTTCATTATATTAAAAAGTAATACAAACTTCAATTATTCGTTGTAAAAGTACAGATTTAGATAAAGTACACAGAAAATTCAATTCACAGCAAAATGGCTACAATGTTCAAATTAATGTCTTTGCAGTCCCCCCACGTCCTTCTCAGCATCCTTTAAAATGTCACTTATTTTATAAAAGATATAGATTTTCTGAGTATTGATGTGCTCTATCAACAGACAAGTTCTCTCTGCTTTTAGTTTTGCAGTCATTACCTACCCATCCCAAACCACTAACAATTACAGCTAAATAAAGGAGTCCATATGAGCAAAGGTTACAGCACTAGACTTACAGCTCAAAAGTTTACACCTTATAAACCTCTCATCTTCAATTTTACATTCAAAAGGTACTTATGATTTCAAAGAAATTGCAAATCAAATGATTACACGCTACAGGAAATTAGATAAAAGAGAAAGGAACCACTTCAACACCATCAAGAGATTCTATTCAGCTATTATATTAATAGTAAAAAAACATATTTTGATTGCACCTTCTGCAGGTATAAAATGACAGGGTTTAGATTCTCTTTTATTGAAGTGCATAGATCCACAAAGCATTTTCAGTCCTACAGGGTGTTTCAGTCTTGTAATCATTCAGTTAAGCATTTAGACTGCAGTTCTTTAATTTTAAGCAGAGTAATAAGTGCACTTGTTAAAATATGTTCTGGAGAATGCAGCAGCTTTCAGAATAAATTCAAGCACCAGAATTAAGTATAAAAAACTGTTGAACTTCTGTACCACTGAAATCAACACCAATGCATTTGTATTTTTTAAAGCAGAGTGACAAATTTACTATTCAAAGCTTTAGTTTTAATTTCTTTACAGAATCTAATGTAATCTTCATTTTAACACTCTATTATGTAAAATGTAATGCTTTTCCAGTTCAAATTAAGATAAATGTCTTAGAAATATAAACCATGGCAGAGATAATGACCCTCTTTTTGTAAGGAACGGACATTTTCCTGTATTTTTTATCCTCTAATTTAACCAAAATTAAAAAAATCTGGGCACAGGGAAATTGGAAATATCAATACACAAAACCCAAGCATTTTTATTAGCTGTTAAGAAAACCTACCACAATAACTGTGCATTGCATTAACAACCAGACTGCAGTACACTTGCAGCTAACAATGGGTTTAGATACATATATATAAAAATATTGATAGGATGTATTTATTTATAAACACTAACAAAAACAAGTCACAAGCTTTATGGGCTAATATCTCTCTTGTTACCTCCTGCCACTCATAAACGCTCTTCCAAGACATTTTCTAACAATGTTTTCCTAATTATGTTACAATCAGACTTTCAAACCCTAATCTTTTCCTTTGATAATTTAAACATAATTTTATACATAAGAGTACTTTCGTGAACCCCCCTCTAAAAAAAAAAAAAAATATAAATGAAAATACTTACATTCCTAGAAAATATTTTCACATTAGAATATTAAAGAGAAAGAGTTTTAAACATTTATTTCTTATAAAAAATGGTACAGAAGCATGAGTTGAGGAAACAATTTACCTTTCTTGTCATCGAAGTACAGTGTCTGTTGAGCTGGATTTGACCACTGGAGGGAGGTGTTATCATTTTGATCGACCCTGCAGGTCAAATTTGCTGTTCCCCCTTCAACAACCGTGACGTTCTGTGTGAGTGGAAATTGCCCTTGGCTGCCTGAGGAGGGAGGGAAGGGATGCAGGAGGGAAGAGAGCAAGAGGGAAAAAAAAAAAAAAAAAGAAAATATTTAAGTTGTAGGATTGAATTTATTGCAGCAGCTTCCCACAGATGACAGACCCTGAATTCAACATGAACTACTCTAACTAAAGAAAGGTAGTACAATAAACTGAAAAAAACATATTCTCTGTAACTGAAAAAACCCCATATTCTCTGTATCTGAGAAATAGCTAGATGAATTAAGAAATAGGGATATTTCCCTCCATCTCTTCCCCCCTGTAAAACATACTATTTAGTTGCAAAGAAATACTCTGCAATTCTATTTCCTCAGACATACCCATAGATGACTCAGTACAGGTAATATAGTTAAATCACTGTGGAAAACACCACAATGTGGAAAGCATAACATAAAAATTCACACAGAGTTTTTAAAACAGAGGGATAGAGCAACCTTGACTCCCTGTTTCTTTTTATACATTTTAAAGACCTCTCAGGATTGATGTTTTTTGTGTCAATTTTGGAAAGTTGGTGGACAGCAGATCTAGTGTGAATCTAATACTTGATGCATACTCTGTTGAGGGAATATAACCTTATCTCGTATGAAGATAGAAGAGACAAAGTAGCAGGTCTCTTTCACATTTGTGATTCTATCCCAGTGCATTATGAATCACATCAAGTGCTTGCTGAAAAGTCACTGGGAAGTTTTCCAAATGCCTCTACACAATACAGGAGCAGTATCACTCAGGTTCTTGAATCACAAGCATTTTCAATGGCATATTTAGACTAAAGTGTTTATGTATTGGGAGAATAGAACACCTCTTGTCAAATAGCACAACACATTCTGACAAATAGTACTTCAAGAAAGGAGCACAGCAAAAACATGGAAGTAATTTTTACATGGGTGGGGAAAGAAAAAAACCCTCCATAATAAGCAAGACACATCATGGATTCTACTATTGTTATCTACGACATATATTAATTTACTGAAGGATACTATGCAAAAGAAAGACAATCCAATACCCTAAATCAAACCCTTCTTTCTTCCCCTCCTTTTATACAGGTTCTATTAATAAAAGAAGCACTGCAGAGTAGATAGAAATGCTCACATAATAAGCATAATGCCAAGACTGACACTCAAGTGGGATGTGTCAGAAATGAAAAACCTCTCTACCGGCCTACAGGAGCTGTGAACAAGCTCCTGCAGGAGTGAACAAGCTCATAGACATGTCATAAGTACATCAAGGAAATAATATATAAAATATTCGCTAATGATACCAATACAGAATGACAAATCCAGCATAAAACCTTCACTGAAATATCCTGTTTTAGTGGCTCTCATCAGAATTGTTCCCAACTAAGTTAAACTGAGGCATGTCTTCTGTATAAAAGGCATGATCCTAGAAATCCATTATCTAGTACAGAGGTTTTCAGATGAGCAGAGTAAGGAATTACTAGATAAAAGATTAACAACTGAACTTCTATTTGACCTACTGACACAGCCCAAAATGTAATTCTAGACAGATTTTGATTTCCCTATGTAAAATAATTGTGATGGCCTTAGATGTGGAAAATAAGCACCTATCTCACTGAAGTAAATAAAATATTTCCATCAAAATGCAAATTTAAATAACTGGTATAATTTTTGCATAAATAGCAACTTCCTACAGATATCTGAAAATCAAAATTTAATATGTACTGATAATTACTGTAAGAGGGTATTTACAATCCACAGGATAACATATAAAAAAGTATATAAGCATACATATAAACATGTATATAAGTAAATTAAAATAAGGAATACTGAAAACACCATGGGTAATTTAAATGTTGCAAACAAAAAATGCCAAAATTCTCATGACATCCTCTGTATCTGACACTTCATTAATCAAACCCTGCTTCTTGAAAACCACACGTTGAGAAGCACTTGATGAGCGAAAAATCATAAACAAGACAAGGGGAAAAAAAAAACACAACAAAAACAAACCCAAAACAGGAAAGATTTGTCATTTCCTTCCATTTCTCCTCTTTCAATTCCAATGTGTCAAGGAACCTTGAGATATTGCATAAATTGCTTATCGCTTTTATTAGAATTTTAAAGATCCCAAAAAATGCACACAGCCTGTTATTATTTCCACTAAATTACAAGCAACTTACCAAAGAAATAACCTTCTTAAGTATGAGTTGAGGATAGGAGGCTATGTGGGCTAAAATACTTTTTGCATACAAGAAGCATTAAACAGAACCTAGTGCCATAGATTAGAACAGAGAAATCTGTCATTACATTAAAGAACTGGAATGGAAGATAGTTTAATAAAAGACCTGCTGTAATGATTTAGGACCTTATTAACACAGTTTAGGAGATCTCCCCATAATTACCCTATATGCTCCTTCTGATGTAATTCTTATCATGAAGGTGTCATTGCACCTGTAGTGTATCATTTGCTAATGACTGCCAAGTCACAGACTTGTCTGACAGAAGAAGAGTGTTTAGTATGCAAACTATTCTGATCAACCACATAAATGAGGACTGTAAGGGCCACAATATGAAGAGCTCAGAAGAATTTTCTTTTCTCTGGCCACTCTAGTGTGTGCTGATGTTTTGGAAGCAAGAAATAATCTGGAATATAAAAATGAGATCCAAAGATTCATTCTATCTCTTACCAACCAAGAAGCTGTGTGGATCTGGAGAACATGTATGTAGCTTAATGGGAAGCTTGGAGTGGAGAAAGAAGTACAGAGAAAAT
This sequence comes from Serilophus lunatus, assembly GCA_013399895.1. Classification (NCBI taxonomy): domain Eukaryota; kingdom Metazoa; phylum Chordata; class Aves; order Passeriformes; family Eurylaimidae; genus Serilophus; species Serilophus lunatus. The sequence goes on along the minus strand of VXBA01002838.1, from coordinate 57,385 downwards.
GAGTCATTTAGTGTGTTAACTAGTCCAAGGAGAAAGATGGGAGCCTGTGCAGAACAGATAAACAGATAAAGCAAGACCAAATGAACAGATGCTACACACCTATTAATGAAGACAAAAATTATTAGCAACTGGACTGGAGAAGGTGATAAAACCCTATATGAAACATATAAACACTAAAGAAGGCATCAGCATCGTAAGTGTCAAAAGAGTGGGTTTATGCCACTAAAGATTGCATATTGTTCCTGGGAGGACTGACAGTATTTTGTGGGAGAGGCCTTGTTTCTGTTAAATAGTGTCATGTTCCCCTTTGGAAAAACGTTTATGCCTGGATAACTGCCAAAAACCTGTTCATACTCCCAGCATTGAAAACAGTGGTTCTGATCCGTATGAATAGGCCCATTAAATCAAGAACAGTTGGTGAAGACAGCCTTCAATAAGAAAGCAAGTGCCACAGGCCCTGCCACACTGAGGGCATTATAATTTCTACAACTGGACACTGTCACTATGAATCTTCAGTATGAACAGTTCTTAATATAGTTATTAAACTCCCATTTCTTAATTTCTCCCCTAACTCTGCAAGCAGAGATTGAACAAGAAAATGTCCTCTAGCAAAAGCATTCCACCTTGACTTAAGAAGCCTAGTAATGGAAAATTTAGTGGCCACTTTGGTAAATTATTTCAGAGAGTCATCCTTGTTTAAACAAAACCACAGAATTTACTCCTAGTCTGATTCTGTGCTGCTGTAGCACTTAGCTTCCACTGTCTCTTATATCTTTTTCCCTGCTCTGAAGAGCTCTTTCTTATCGAATTTCTCTTGTAGGCACTTAGAGACTGTGATCATATCATCCATTAACCTTCTTTTTGATAATATAAATAAATTGAGCTCCTAAGTCTTTCTGCAAAAAACATATTTTTCTAATCCCTTAATTAGTCCGTGGCTTTTCTCTGTGCCCTCTTCAATTTGTCATCTTTTTTTTCTGACGTGTGTAGCCCAGACCTGGAAACCTCACTGCTGCAGTCACAGAAGGAAAAAATACAAAGGTGATGCGTCTTCTTCACCAGCATTTTGTAGTCCTGTTTTCACATCTGAATAAGTCCCCTTGGCTACAGGGTCAGATGAGAACTCAACTGTCACTGACAGTCTACCATGATGATGGTATTTTTTCTCAGACACCAGTCCAAAAATAGACCCCCATTCCAGTTCTCCTCCTGCAGCTCTTAGATGTACATCTCTGATGTTTCACTGCACCAAGCACAGCTATTTAGGTAAGTTCAGCACAAGTTATTTACACAGAATTACACAGAATTAATAAGGTTGGAAAAGACCATGGAGATCATCAAGTCCAACCTTTACCCAGGTTAACAACCTACTCAACATCAGTCTAACATCTAGACCATCTAAACCATTTAAACCATCTAAACCATACCACTGAGTTCATCATCCAACCTCTCCTTAAACACATCCAAGGACGGTGACTCCACCACCTCCCTGGGAAGCCCATTCCAGTGGGGGATCACTCTCTCTGTGAAAAAGTTCCTCCTGATATCCAACCTAAACCTCCCCTGACGCAGCCTAAGACTGTGTCCCCTCGTCCTGTCACTGGGAGCCTGAGAGAAGAGACCGACCCCCGCCTGCCTACAACCTCCTTTCAGGTAGTTACAGACAGCAATAAGGTCACCCCTGNTACTGGCAGCACTATTCTTGATGCAGGCCAGGATGCCATTGGCCTTCTTGGCCACCTGGGCACACTGCTGGCTCATATTCAGTTTCCTATCAACCAGCACCCCCAAGTCCCTCTCTGCCTGGGCATCCTCCAGCCCCTCCGGCCCCAGCCTGTAACTCTGCATGGGGTTATTGTGGCCAAAGTGTAAAACTCGGCACTTGGATTTATTAAACCTCAGGCTGTTGGACTCAGCCCATCTCTCCAGCCTGTCAAGGTCTCTCTGCAGAGCCCTCCTTCCCTCTGACAGATCGACACTCATTCCAAGCTTGGTGTCATCCACAAACTTACTAACAACAGATTCCATCCCCTCATCCAGACCATCAATAAAGATATTGAATAAAACCGGCCCCAACACTGAACCCTGAGAGACCCCACTGGTGACCGATCTCCAACTGGACGTGACTCCATCCACCACCACTCTCTGAGCTCGGCCACCCAGCCAATTCCTAACCCTACTACTTTACTATTAACTGAGGTGATTGACAGGTATGATTGAGAAAATGAGTACAACTCAGATGATCACCACGGTAAAGACAGAGCTGCCCATGGAGCTTACTTGCTTTCCTCACAACAAATGGCTTGCAGTGACATTTGTACCCTCCACCAGCAGGTCAAGTCAGTCAAACACATATATATCCAGTAGGATATGTACAATTATATTCTGTTCCATGATCAAACGTTGAGGTACGACAAACTGTTTCATTGTCTGTATGGAGTACATTAATAAAAAAGTTAAAAAATAAAATTACTGATGGCTCACATTACAATTTCCTTATATCTGATAAAGTAGCACAAAATTTCATTAGAAAATACTACAGAGTTATGGGAAGGTAAGTAACAATAAGTAATGAAGCTATGGTAAAAAGGCTTCTACATCTAGACATCACTGTCATCATATTGTACCCTAGTCCCTCTGCTCATTTTAGGAAGCTTTTTTAGGAAAATTATTTCAACTATTTTGACTAGATGGAGCTATAGTTAAGTATATTCCACCACAGGTTGTTTCTGCAATGCTTTGTGGAGGACCAATACAGCTTCTCAGTAGAACTGACAGGCTCATATCTCATCAGACACAAGCTGTGTCCTGTCAAGAAAGGGTTGTTGTTGGGTTTTCTCCCACCCAGAAATCATGGCTAAACTGCTTTAACAGATTTTAGCATGGATTTTTATCTTAGTATGTGACAAGTGTATGCAGAATAATTATTATTATTTGGTCCAGTTCGGAAACATTCATCATGTGAGAGTTTATATCATGTTTATTTGTTTATGCTTGGGTTAGGTTTTTTCTTATTTTTGTGGTTCTGTTTGTTTGGGGGGTTTTTTTACCTTTTTTTTTTTTTTTTCCAATTACAAAGAAAGCTCTTTAATGAGTTCAACACTTCTACTTGATGCTTAGGTGATAGATTCTAATTAATTTAGCAGGCTAATTATAAATGTGACGAGGTGGCTGTAAGCACTGAGAAAGCATAATTCTCTCTTTGCTTTTGTTTCTGCAAAGGTCTGTTTTGGTAGTAAACAGTTATGTTACAAATTAAGAGCATTTCACAGTATCAGTGCAGCAAGCTTTGACTACTTGTGTCACTGTATATCATAAAGCCATAAAAAGAAATAGTTGTGTAGAGAGAGGAAGGCCTGAACAAGGGGGGACAGCAGTGAGTTAGCAGTGTTTTGGCACATCAGCTCTACCTTTTGAGCCTGGCTGTTCAGGGTTCCTAGGAGGTAAATTAAGCTTATCAGCATATATAAGAGGAAAAAAAATAAGAGTCTACAGTTCTGTTTATCCTTTTCAGCCTTGCATAGAACCATGAAGCCATGGGTCTTTTATTTGATACCTTTACAGTATGATGTCAGCCAAAACCAGAGCCTATAAAAATGCAAAGCTGTATCAGAGGAAATAAAGAAAAAAATCTTGAATGGGTGATTTTTCAAAGCAGTCAGATTTTTGTATACTGATTTCAGTTGGAGCAGGCCCTGAAAAAAGACCCAAAACTACCACCACACAAAATAGAAAAACTGCAACCAAAACAAAAAACCAGAAAAAATTTGTGTGAAGAGGCAAGGAACTTACTACTTCAAACAACAGCTCGATTCTGCAGGAAAAATGCATCAGCTTTGGCCTTTTCCTTAGTAAAGAAACTAAAACATTAGGAACGAAAGTCAGCATGATGAAACATCCAATATACTGAATCATTTTCCTGGCTTTCTCGATTTATATATGAAATAACGCAAACATCTCTCCAAAGACATGAAGCATTATTGGCTTGTTTTATCTAATTTAAAAAGCAGTGATACTGTGAACTGTATTGCAACAGGCACAAACTGGAGTCTGCATTACTGTGCAACTACGGTTTCATCTAACTTTTCAACAAGAATGAATTCCCTTCTCTATCTTTTCAGCATGGATGCCAAACAGGTTAGTATCCTGAAAATTTTGAAGGAAGAAACTACATAAGTTGTTGTCTGTATTATTTAATTTCTAAGAACAGTCTTAATGTGGTAAAATATCGAGGACAGATTAAAGAAGATAGTTTAACCTTTGATACATAACTACCTGCATTGCTTTTATTCTAAAAGACAATACAGCAATGTCCCTGCATGCTAAACTGTATTCATACAGTATTTTTTAAAGAAAGAGACATTTGCCTGAGCATAATTTGATATACAGAGTCTTAAACGGGGTGAATTTGCCTTTGCTAACTTGTAACTTGTCTTAAATGGCAATAATTTAGTCCCATTCCTGGATAGCATATACTTTCCAGAGTTTATGCCCAGGGAAAATGTCCTGTAAATTGTTTGCTCACTGAAGAAGCATTGTTTAAAACAAGAAAGAAAATGAAACGACTGAAATTGTGTGTTCTAGTAACTGATCCAAACTCCAGTAACAAAACTAATTTCAGGAAAAGTTGAAATTAATGGGAACACTGCAGGAAGTTACTATTGTTAACCCCAGACTGTGCATTCAAGGTCATTGGGAGTTTTAAAATGTTTAAGTAACTCTAAAATAATGCAAAGGACAAGAACAGGCTGGTACAGTCTCTTATTTCAGACTACAGAACTTATAACAGAGAAGCAGGGAATCTTTGTTCTTTTCTTTACTTCTTGTGTTTCAGGTGCATGTTTCTATATCAGCACCTAACTCGAGATATAATTAATTTGGACTATGTTACAGTGAAAGAGGTTGCATATATAAATTAGAAAAAAGACAAATTGAAGTATAATTATTCCATAATGATAAATAGGAAAAAGTCTGAGAAAGACAATGGGAAAAGTACCCACCAACACTGCTGTTTCCTAGGAACCTTGTATAAGCGGCTGGTTTTTACTCTTTTCAGGCTATCACCATGGTGTTATTTGTTTGATTTCATTCATTTATTTGTTTGTTTAGAAAGGGGAAAAAAGCATTCCCCTCCACCACTCTAAATTCCTGAAGGAAGTTACAAATCGAAACATAATTAAGGCAAATCTTTTCCCAAATAAATTGAGAAAGCCAGGAAAGTGACTCAGTATATTGGATGTTTCATCATATTGGCTTTTGTCCCTAATGTTTTAGTTTCTATACTAAGAAAAAAGACCAAAATTTTCCCACAACTGGGATAAAAAAAATTGATGAATTTTCTGGTTCTCATAAGCGTAAATATGGCCTAGCTCTTTGAGTCACTTTTCATTTTAAAGTGCTATGCTCAATCCTTTGTGCCTCAACAAACTGTACAGTCCTTTTCTCTGAAGCAGGATGGTAGGTAGTCAATCCTGACATGAAGAAAAAGGAATTTGACAGTAATTCTCTTGAGGATCTGTGCCTCATTTTCACCACATTTCCATTACTAATCTGTAAAATGAGAGTATTTGCATTTTATTACTTCACATCGATGCTCCAAGAAGATACTTGTGCTAATCTCCCAAATAATTCAGCAGCACAATCACAGCCTATCCCATAATTCTATTCTATTTTAATATGGGTTTGAAATACTCTGGGCATATGTGAAAGCATTTAACCTTAGTATTAGGAGAAGATATTTTATGAAATAATACATTTACTGAAAATAAGTAACGTTAAAAGGAAATGGAAATTACTAGAAATTCCAAAATAACTGAGACAATTTTAGCTAGGGGAAAAGTAAAGATGGACTGAAATCATTACAAATATTAACCTTTCACTAAGTGTTTAAAGAAGATTTTTCCTCCAGAAAAATCAAATTATTTTGGTTTTCATTTTTCAGATCTAAAAATTCCACTGAAAGATAATTATACAACCAAGAGATAATATGTCTGTCAATTTGACTAACTTTTTTTTCCTCCTCATTTTGTCATAATCCCTTACATGATTTCCTTCCATCCACGAAAAAGATCAAATTTATTGAGAAAAAATACTTTCTCAGACTTTGCAGCTATTGAATCATTATAAAAGAAAATATACTTGCATTTCTCCAGGAATATACTTTTCCTCCATCCTGGATTCTTAAAAAAAGTAATGGTTTTGAAGATCAATGTGGAGATAAATCACCTGGCAAGGACTTCGTTTTTGTCTAGATGTTCATCTTCGTTCTTTTTCTTTCTGAGCAGAACACAACCAAGGCTTAAAATCCTTTCACTTTTACCTTTGTCTCACCACCTTCTAAAATGGCATCCAAAAGAGAAGTGAAAAGACAGAGTAAGAGGCAACTAATCAGGTCGAAGTAGTGGTGTTGTTTGAATTTTTGGAACCTCAAAAGGCATTCAGAATTTAAAAGACAAAAAAAAAAAAGTGCACCATAACTGGACTTCTTATCCTTAGTTACAATTAGTCCTGGAAAAAGTTCACTCACCAGTTGAAGCCTTCTGTATTTAAATGGAAGCTCCAATTTTTCACTGTACCAAACAGCTGAGCAAAACACAAAATTAAAACTGTTTTAGGCTTGCCTTAGTATGTGCCCAGACAGTAGCTTTCATTCTTGTTGAAATACAGAAGTAAACACTTATCTTGTACATGTTTATACATATATACCCAAACAGGAGGGGGGACAAAGAACAGAATAGATAGATAGGACAGAATCACCAATAAACCTCCACTTGTTTCTCTAAATTTAACTTCAAGACACTTCAGACTATATATTATAATTAGATTAGAACAGCAAATAAGATCAAAACACTGACCTTAGTGCCTCTGGTTTGGAAAAAAGTCTGAATAAGAATCACCTGACATTACACTAGTGGATTAAATAAATCCTTGCTACCTGGATTTCCAACATTTTCAATGTCCAGTTTGCTTCAGGTAATATGTAATCCTCAAAGGTAAATGAAGAAAAAAGCAAAGGTAGAAAAAGCAGATTTTGATCAGAGATGCTCTAATCTCTTCTGATTACCAGATTACCAGTGTTTTTTCAGTGAAATACTCTGTAGTTGTAAATAGGCCTGATAAAACTATCCTAGCAGTAAATGGAGATCAATATCAAGAAGATAGATCCTTGAGTTCTGTTAATAAAACTAAATATGAACAAATTAAACATACTTCAAAAAAATCTTTTCATAAATATATTTACTATAAAAACTGTTGAGAAAAGTTGTGTGTGCATGTTGCCTTTTAACACAAAAAAAGGCAACACCATCTCAAAGGTGAGAAATACTGTGCCTGGAGATGGTTTTGATCTGAACAGGCACTCCCTTAATGACTTTGTGCTGATCAATAAACTGATGCATCCTGGTCAACTGGGAACGTTCCCTGAAGAAAACAGTTCTGATTCTCACAGAGCAAAAGTCAGAATGATTAATAAAATGTTTTCCACTAGTGATCATCTGTATATTCACAAAGTTTTCGTTACTGATGATTCCACCCACCATGTCAATATTCAATTTCTTAGATGTTTGACTCTTCTTCCACTACCGAGAAAAACTCTGAAACACAGCTCTGTTTAAGCTAATGAAAGTTCAAATACAAAACAAAAGTTTTAAAACTGACTTTATACTTGATGGTTTTTTTCCCCTCTTTTAGTTTACTCAATAATGGTCTAGAGAATTATTGCCACATACAGCTCTAGTAGCCCTTCTGAGCCTAAGTGGCACCAAAGCATAAACAACAAAATTACTTAGGCTAGATGACACTTCTAGGCACCAGAACCCAAGCTTCAACTACAGAGGTGAAAGGCAGTTTACACCCAATGAGGATGTATGTTCCACTCTGCCCTCTACCCTTGCTGCTTCAACACCTGCTCTTTCCTTCCGTCGTGTCTCCTGACACAGATTGGCCAATTCCCTTCCAACAACACTATTTTGTATTTCAGAAAGACAGACGAGGCTTCTTCTAGTGAAAGCTTCTGAGTGAAGAGAATCTATTCTCAGGTGATTGCTTTTTGTCAAATTTCATCTGGGAACATAGGTGAATTGCTCCTATTAACAGACATTATTAGATTAGGATTGCATCCTGCTATTCTTTCGTGTACCTGTTTCCCTAATGAGTCTTGCAAGCAGATCAGTTGTAGATGTGGCTCTACTCTGGTGCAATTTAGATATCACTTAATGCAGAACTACATTAGACTTCAGTGTACTTTGAAATAAAATCACTTACTCTGCTGACTTTCTCTTTTCCTCCCTGTGGTCTATGAAATATCTATTGAAATGGCAGTGCTGATCTGCAGCAGCTCTCCCTGCTGACTTAGACCAGCAAGCTGCTCATGAATCTAGCAGATGTTTCAGTTGTCTAGGCCAATGGAAACCTTATGGACCCCCTTTTCTTCATCTCCTCCCAGGAGCAAATGTTAGTACAGCAGATCTCTGGATGTGTGCCATGTAGCAACAGAGAGAGAAAAAAGCTGCTGTGGCTTTGCTAGGCGTGGTGTTGTAAAATGATTGCATTTTTTTTTTCAGTCATCACTAAAAGGGTTATTTATAAATGCCATATTCTTCAAATATAGCTAAACATAAAATCTGGGGGGTTTAAAACATATCCCTAGACTTCCTTTATTGCGCTATTGAACCTCAGATTAATACAGAGGTATAAATTAGAAAGACAGATTCATGGGTTAGACTTCTATTTCCCTGACAATGCAAATTTAGAAATGCCTAAATTCTAGTTGCATTTAACAGCCTGCCCCTAACAGATGGCACAGACTGTGAAAATGGAAACTTAAGGTGATTTAGGGATGGGAAAAATTTAAAGTTTTTTAAATTTAATTTAAAATATGGAACAGCTTGCTCAGGGAAACTGTGGATGCCCCATCTCTGGAAGTGTTCAAGGCCAGGTCGGGTGGGGCTTTGAGCAACCTGGTCTGCCTGTGGCAGAGGAGTTGGAAGGAGTTGATCTTTAAGGTCCCTTCCAAACCAAGCCATTCTGTGTTTCTGTTATTCTGTGGCAACTTAAAGGAAGTTTTATTCCTGAATTCTCTAGCTGCCCTTAAAAACTGCTTTCTGAATAATTATTTTATCACTTGACCTTGCTTTCAAGGTAGACAGAAGGATGAGTCACTTATTCCAAATCTCGAAGTTCTTATTCTAGAGTCTGTTCCTTCCTATTGTGACCTCTGGATCCCTTTCATTTGTGAAAATTTAACTTGGGGTCTGTCATTTCTAGTGGTCAATGTATAAAATACTTCAACCCAATTATCATATTTGTCTGAAATTCTTGTCCTCATTGCTCTTAAAAATAGTGACTTGGTTAAACAAAAGGAATTAGCAGAAAAAACATTTTCCTAATTTCTTCACTTTAATCATTCATGAGACATATTTTTTAGATATAGGCATTCATTAATCCTGTCTCATGAGCCAGTTAAACTCTGACTCCTCAGAAAGCACAAAAAGGGACAGAACAGCTGTACCTGTGTGAAGTCAGTGGCAGAACTGGGACCTCAGAACTGACTTCTGAGTTTCTGCAGGAGGCATTACCATCAGCACCAATATCACAGGACAGAAAACTTTGTTTTGTTGCAGCTAAAACAGCCTAATGTATGGCCAACAGGCCAACAGAATAACTTTATTCATCAACTACTCGCAATTAGAAAAATTGCATATTTCCTAGGAAGGAATTCCAACTCCTCACGGCAACAAGGATATCAATGCAACAATTCGAGTTTTTGTCTTCCTTAAAATCATAGTTTGGTTTTTCCTCTTGCACAAAGAATTCCTTACAGATCTGGAATGGGTATCACAGTTAAATTAACTGCATTCAAAAGGCAAAGAATCAAATTAAGCAGCTCTGTATAAATACCCTCATATTTGTACAGCTGAACTCTACTTAAAAAAATATTATTTTTCATTAGAAAGGTCAAACTCAGAGGCTACAATAACTATAATTACTTTAGTATAGAAAAGTTTTAGTGAATGTTATAACATGTGATACACAAGTTCTCCCCACAATAACACTTTTTTTTTTTTTTAAAATCCACTGAAATGTAAGAAATCAGCCAGTATATTGATAAATGCATTAAAGTAATTTTCTAGATCACTGAATTGATGTCAGTAATGGTTGACTAGATTTCCCACTTGGCTGTAAGAATATTTTAGTTGAAGCCTTTTATTTTATAATTTACTGAATTATTCTAAAGGTTATTTGGTATCTAACAAAATGTTGACTTGAACAAGTTTCTTCTAGAAAAGAGAAAACATAATTACTCTGTGCATGGTTGAAAATGTGTTTGCTAGAGCCAAATTTGCAGAACAGCCAACAATTCTGTTACTCGTCACACTAACATTACCTTACTCCTTGCACTGATAAAAATGTGCTGTCTTTCAGGATTAAATCACATCATTATTTTGTCATGACCAAAAGGCAGGAGTACAAACATATGTACCTTTAAAGCCCAGTAAGGTAACTCCCAGCTGTGGAGTGACCATATATCAGAAAGAAAAGGTGCAGTGCAGCTGAAGGTTTGCTTCCTGAATGAGAAATATCTTTGGAACAGGCTTTAATCTTGCCGGCATGGGTGACAGTAACTCAGCTGACATATTCACACATGGTTATTACCTGAATCAGTGCCATGAACTCACATGCTCATACAGAAATGAAACTCTGAGTTCACCAAGGGGTACAGCATTGAGAGGCAGAAAGAAAAACGATTCAGTGAGTGAAGGTAAGCAGCCTCCTCCCTAAGGATCATGAGACAGAAGCAGCAATATTCATGAAAGGAACATATGGAGCAACCATAGGTGTGCCATTTCCTTAATCACCCTAAAGGATGAAAGATTTGAAAAACTAACAAAAACACCACTATGCAATTAGAAAATGCAAAGAAAAGAAGAATTTCTCAATTGCATCTATTACTGTATCGTTGTCAGTTTAGCAGCTTTGCAGTTTGTGAGCTCCACAAATGCATCAACAAAAATGTGATTCTTCTTGCAGTCACTGCTAGATTACATTAATTACAATAGTATTGAGTGTTGATGATTTTATTCACAAGAAGAAATGGCAAACAAGAGCAAGCAGGAATTAAAATGCCTTAAAGTATACCAGAAATTCATTTTGAAAATGTAGGGTCTTACAAAACAAATCTCCTCCTCAGTAAGAAATTAATTACACAGCAGAGGAGGATATCTCATAAAAATTACCAAACTGATTTACCATCTTCATTATAGAGATTTTTTGTTTCTTTTTAACAGTTACAATAACTAGACTAAACAGGGAAATGTATTTCCCCATTAGGGAAATGCAAATGTCAAAGACCATATTTGCATATCAGGGGAGGGCAGGAGAGGGAAGGAGGAGACACAATGACTAACATCTGTTGCACAGATTGAGATAGCTAGATTTTTTTTCTGGACAGCAGAATGCATTTCTCAGGTGGAGAAATGAAAGAGCAATACAATGAATTAATGTGTTTCAAAGTGGAGGAATGTAAATTAAGGATGACTTTCTGAACTTTTGAATTTTAAAGTAAGTTTTCAAGTACAATTCATACCACAGATACTTGGATTTAGGTCTCCAGAATGAACATAATTATTTTATTGACTTTCAATCATAGTATGTCCTATATCTGAGTAAAATAAATTGTTGTTTGTTTGTCTTTTTTTTTCTATCTGTTTTTTTGTTAGTTCTTTTAAACCTATGCAGTAAAATATGGAACATGAATATTTCTAAATCTTGTTGCCTGCTTACATTCAACTCATTTTTCTCTTTCAGTTTCACAAAGCACCTTGTTCTTGGCATTCATCCACTCAGTAACCAGAATCTCTGCCTGAAATGCCATATAATGAGAGGAAGGTAAGAGAACGACCTCACTCACTAAGTGTCTTTGAGTGTTAAGACTTCTGTATTCTCAAGACCATGAACTTTTTTATGTATACTGACAAAGCAAACAAGCAAGTGCTTATTAATGTTGTTGCTGCAAATTTTATACACACAGATATCTACATGTTTGCTGCACAGACTCCTCTGACTGCAGCCATTCTAGAGTAACTGGTTTTGTTGTGTGTGAAGTAGCTAGGTAAGAAGAAAAATGTGTGAAAAATATTTCACGTGGGAAAGGAAGCTAATGATGTAGTGGGGATTTTCTGTGATGAAGTCATACCAGTTTAAAAAGAGTGCATGAAGTTCTGTGTCCCTGAGCACAGAGAACATGAAACAACAGAAAAGGTGACTTTGCTCATGATTTAAATCTTTCTCGGTCAATATTGAGCCTCAAGGCATCTGTCACACTTCTTTTTCTTTCCAGTCTGTAGACCAGTGCTTAGTGCTTTCTCTTCAGAACAGACTGTGGAAAGTAGATAACTGCTATAGGACCAAGTCCTACAAAGATTCATTTATACTGTTTCTCCAGATCTGACCTAGAGCAAGAACAGCTATCTCCACACTATATCCCAATTTGTAGTGTAACTTCAAATCAGTGTTACTGATCTTTCTGAGTTTCCTTCACCACAAACCACAAACGAAAGATCATATCAACTAAATCATTGAGATAAACTTGGTTCTATCACCAGTGTATATCTTCCAAATCATACCTTTGGGCCAAAGAGTTGTGTCCTCTAAAAACTTTGTTATATCACTTTTTTAAATTATCTAAATTTCAATAGTTATACATCCCCAATTTCAAGAAGGTACAGCAAAATCCTTAACAAATTCCTTCTAAGTCCTTAGTAAAAACCCTAGCTTTTCTCACTTTTAGTTGTTGTTCCTTGTGCTTGACTCTGAGAACCAAAGGAACAGAAAGAATGATAGCAATGAAGACAACTTTTACCATCATGCACTGTACAAAAAGTCTGAGTGAGTTCTCCTGAGCACCATGGAATTACAGCCTTATGCCCTTATTTCTTATTGGATTTGTCAGACTTTCCATTCTCCAGTTCTCCTAGAATAATATCCAATGATGCAAATGGTCTTACAAATACAATAATGTCAATACAACTCAAAAGTTAGAAAAATATAGCGTGCTAGAATATAAAGAATGTCTAAAAAAATCTGGGGCATAAAAGAGGATTTGATCTCAATTAATTAGATACATAATTAAATTATGTCTAATTTAGATATCCTTCCACTTAGAATTTATACTTTCTGCCATCAAAAGCAGTTTCCTTGAAGCTTTTTGTCAAGCATGCTTCTCATGTATGCCAGACTTGGATCTGTAAGTCTACCTTAGTCATTGGCAGCAAGAGTCTAGAGTGTCTCTGGCACTTTTCTCGAGATGCTTATTTCTCTTGCCAAGTTCTGCTTTCTTCATGCTGTGTGCTGCTGTACCACTTCAGCTGTCAGACTGGCCAGACTCTGAACTGAATCTATGAAATGATTCAGCTTCAGCAGTCCCTGGCTGGCAAACAGCTGAATCAGTGCAACTGAGGTCATGAGGACTAGGAAGAACTTCTCTGATATCAACTTATAAGAAAGAAAACCATTACCAAACCATATATCTGTGATTTCCTGAGGTACTTATATGCAAGCAGACACATATAGAGCAAATATGCACTGAATAACAATGCAGTATAATTATGGAAGATGACTCAAAACCAGCCAGAGTTCTCTTATTCAACATTACATTAAACTCCCTTACAGAAACAACTTATAATAACATTTCACAAAGGAAATTTGCATATTTAAAAGGCCAAGAATAATTGGCTGGCTTTTAGTTAAACATAATTCTGCCCTGTGTTTTCACAGGAAAAAAAAAACCTGTTACAGTCTCCAAACAAGCCGACATTACAGTGTCTGTTCCACTGAAAGACTCTAACATTATTCACACTGCTTCTGGGCAATTACTTTGAAATAATAAACTCACTGCAGCTAGTGCATCTCATTCCCCATGCATGGAAACTTTCTTTTCTAGGAGAATATACAGGTTCTCAGAAGATGCTCTCTGTAAAAATAGCTTTTAATGGTTTTGCTTTGGGGCAAGAGGGAAAAAAAAACAAAACAAAACTAGACCTTGCTTATGTTTTAGCAAGAACCACTTATGTATGTGCAATTATAGTGGTGCACTGGCCTATAAAGAGTTGCCCTTTTTTTAATTTTTAATTCATCTAAGCTTTGAATCAGGCAGAACAGCACTATTCAAATATATTATCAATAAAAATCTTTAAAATAAATGACCTTCCTTCAAGAAAGGATGAAAATAAGGTGAAAAAAACAGCAACTAAAATTGTGATATGGGATTTGCATAAATATTTACAATTTTTTTATGCAATTGCATATGGGAAAAAATATATTCCAGTGATTCCAAGAGGTGGAACTTCAATCAAAAATAAACCAAAAACAACATCAAGGAACATTAGACTTGTCACAGGACAGAAGGAGCTAAGAACTTTCTTCTTCAGACACAAATGAAAATGTGAAAGAAATAATTGTATGTTACACCACTGCTGTACTCTGATTCTTTTGTTCCAAGAGGCACATCAAATGCACTAAGCTGCTGATACAAGAGCAGGAAAAGCACAAAATCTCTATACCAGACTGCATTTGAGAACTAGTACAGTGATAAAGAAAACTCATTTACTTTTGCCTTCCTTAACTACTGCTATTACAAACACTCTTGCTTCAGGCTTCATATACGGAAGGACAACATCACAAGGAATAAAGGAGGAAAAAAAATCAACAAAACCAGCTACCCCTCTCACTTCCCAAAGCAATATCACATTTGTTTGTATATGGGAAGTTCTGTTCCAAAAGACTGGTACAAAATGTACAGCAAACCCAGTTCTTGCAGAAAACCTTCTGAGCCTGTGCTGAGAAAGCACCGTTCACAAACAGCTGATGCAAGATTTTTGGAAAATGCTTCATGTGCCACCTATGAGCAGGTCCTACCCAGGCCTATGGTGCAGGAACAACAGGTCTCTTTGGGCCTTTTCCTGGCTCTGAATTAGGATGTGTGCCCCACTCTCCAAAAAACTGAGCTGCACTTTCTTAGGTGCAGTTTAAATGTAGGCATGTGGAGGAAGGGTATTTCCAGTTCTGCTGTCCAGAACTCAGTATGAAAAATCATTCAATATGAATAAATGCCAGTACTCTTAATGCAAAAGTGATGTTAGCCAAGTTTTTGCTCCCAAATTACTGAAACCATAGATATCTACTTAAATGTATCACAGCATCTTAAGAGCTACAGCGGAACCGTTAAAATGAGAAGCCAAGATTCCTTCCCTCACTGCTGGAAGCAACATTTGCTAGCTCTGCCAGCCAAAAAAAATTGGCCAAGAAAGTATTTGTTCTCCCTCATACACTTACAAATGACTCAATGAAAAGTATTGAAACAACATATGGAGGTAAAAAGTAGAAGGTAACTTTTCTGGCACACTATAGCTGCCCGGTGTGGCTGTACTATTAAAGATGAGATAGAAAAGTTATACCCATCCTCTAAGCAAACATGCTGCTAAAAAGTCAGAAAAAAACTTGACTGGAGTGTGATAACATACAGATTAATGTATTCAGAGGTTAGGTCAACAAGATGGTAAGAGATAGTTCCACCCCATCTCCATGCTGTACTTACACTAGACTTGTGGGCTTCTGTTATTATCATTCAAAAATAGCCAAGAGACCACACTACATAAAACGTCCCCAGCATTTAAAGCATTAAAATGCAACAGCAGAAAGGAAGGAAGGAATGACACTATGTCTTGCAGATAACATTACAGAAATGGAATCTGATGAAATGGGAATCCTGATGAAATCAGGAATCATAAACCTGGTATAGGGCAGAACAATGAAGCAACTGAATTGGACTGCAGACAATATTTAAATCATTGCTTTGGGCAGACTACCTGTAGATGACTGAGACACTTGGAAGATGGAGAGAAAAAGATTATGACAAGAACTCTGAACAGCAATAAGGAATTTTTAATCGGTCTTTAACATGCCTAATCTGACATGTATAAAAGAGATTAGTTTTGAAAGAGCAGATCTTAGTATTTGCTGAAAAGCTGAAAACCACTAGTCAATTCCAAACTTTCTAGCTGAAACAGCTTGGGTGTGAACAAGGCTTTAAAAACAAAAGGATGATAATAGGTTAAAGTATAGAAATCACTAGATTGGGGAGAAAGAAAAAAAAAGGAAACAGTACAGAGAATATTGGATCAAGAGGGAGAAAGTTGAAAGAGCAAACATCATCAGAAAGTGCTTATATGTCAACATCAAAGTATGTCACAGAAATACACCTATTCTGATTACTTTCTGTTTAAAAGAATATAACTGTATACTATTTGAAATGTCAAAGGGGAACACTGCAAATTTTTATTTAGAAATGCATTTCAGATTGTTATTTTTTAAAATCTATTGCCTTTTACATTGGACAATTTTTAAATTCACATATTGTATAAAGAATATTAAATGAACTAAAGACAAAGTATAAAAGAAAACATTTAAGTTTTAGCAAACTAAAGTATTTAAAAGCAACTTTGGGGGTTTTTTGTTGTTGTTTTGTTTGTTTGTTTTTAATCTTGATACTTTACTGAATTTGAGGGTTAGAGTGTATTTTTTTCTAATATGGAATATTTTTATGTGACTTTACAAAGAATAAAATGAAACACCATACCTCAACGAGTTCCACAACAACCATTTACATTTATACATAGTCTCTATCTGCATCACAGCATTAGAAGTGGGATTGACAGAACACAGTCTATCTACATTTTCCTCTTACAGGTCACAAGAAATAGCAATAAATTCTTTAAGTAGAAGAATAGAACAGACTATACTGAGGTTTCTAAACCAATTTTCATTGTACTTCGAGTTGAGTGTGGAGGGAATTGGCTAATAAAAAGTTTTACACACAAAATCCATTATAGGAAGGCTTATTTATCCAAAAGTGGGTCAGAAACAATTTCAACCTTGTTAACGGAATGTGGAAATGAAGACTGTTGAAACAAGCAATGCAAGAAAGAGATAATAAAGTACTTGTTTTGTACCCAACTCCTAAGTTTAACAAACAAAATTTAAGGGATCAAAGCTAGCCTATTACGAAGCATAAAGCTATCTCTGTTGAAAACCATAAATTATGTATGGAACAGGCATATTTACTAGTGCTGCTAGTAATGCAGAACATCTCTGAATGAGCACTGACTGCTCAATGCCTCATGTTCTTTTATGATGAATTATGCAGAGAGTTCCAACACCACAACTATGCTAAGGTACTGGAGTTTGTGTACGAGTGCTTGAGAGTCACTGAATAAGTGGAGGACAAAAGTATTACTTTTTTCCTTTGGCTCAGGTCCAACCTTTTATGAAGAGTAATTGCCACTAACACAAAAATCAATATACTGAAAAAGTCAGATAAAATTGTCTTCTCTACCTCCCTTTTTTTTTTTTTTTTTAAATTCTCTCCTCCCTCTCCTCACCACATCTTCCTTCTTCAAGTGATGCAGCTGCCTAAAACCTTGAAGTACTGATTGCAGTGATGTACTATATTCCTGGAACACAAAAAGCATTTGAGAATGTCAGAACCAACATGGTGTGTGAATTTGAATATTTCCTCCATCATGAACAGTTAATTTTCACAAAAAGCTTTTGCTTCTTTCAAAACAAGGACGATTTCAGAGCAGAATCATTTATATTAAAGACTCCAGAGAATCTGAACTACTAGTGAAGTGTGGGAAATGTCTATATGGCCCAATGAGGCATAATGCATCAGCTCTCCCTTCCTCTGAGGCAGTGACATCCAGAAGCCATCAGTTATGCTTTTATCCATGTGCCTAAATTGCTTTGATGAATAGCTATGCCTTAGCTGCACTATTTCTGATTCAAGACCTAAGTTAGTATTTCTCTCTGGTTGCCTCACTGAACTCCACAATTTATGTAAGTGCAGGGATTTTTAGTACACAGAATCAAAATCAAGTGCAGGTTTTCCCATCAAAATCTGAAGCACATAAGGAGAGAGCAGTCTGGTGAAGGCAAAGAAGCAGTCATCTGGCTTGCTCCAGAAGATTGGGAACATGAGATTAGGCTAAACTCCCCACACATACAGTCATAATGAGCCTGCTTGATTATCTGATGAGTGAGTGGACACAAGGCTGTGAGCAGTTTACTTTTTCCTAAAAACAGAATTACGAAAATCTGTAGGAAATCTATTAGATTCAACTAAAAATATGGTGAAATATACTTGATATGCCATTGGCTTTAATGCAGTACATCAGGAAAATACAAAGTGCTGCTAAACAATGTGATTTTTTTCTCAAATACTTAAAGTAGTTCTGATTCCAAGTAAAATATAAAATAGAATCACACCATAGAAAGGTTTGAGTTGGAAGGGACATTAAAGGTCATCTAATTCCAACAACACTGCCATAGTCATAGAACTCCTTCTAGTAGACCAGATCAGGTTGCTAAAAGCCTCATTCAGCCTGGCCTTTACCACTTCCAGGGGTGGGACATCTTCTCTGGGTAATCTCTCTCGCCACTCTCACAAAAAAGACTTCCCCCTAACATCTAATCTAAATCTAGCCTCTCTCAGTTTAAAGCCATTACTAGTTTGGGATTGCCCCAGCCCAGGTGCAGCACCTTCCTGAACTTCACGAGTTTCACATGGGCACATCTCTCGAGCTTGCCAAGGATGGCATCCCTTCCCTTCAACAGCACCACACAGCTTGGTGCCGTTGGCAAACTTGCTAAGGGTGAGTTGAACCCCCACTGTCCTTGTCAGTGACAAAGATGTTAAACAGTGCTGGTCCCAGTACTGCCTCCTGAGGAACACCACGCATCCCCAGTCTCCACATGGAGACTCCAGACCACAATTCCATCCGATTCATTACGTATGGAGCAGTCCATCCATTAAATCCTTGTCTCTCCAGTTTAGAAACAAGGGTGTGTGGGACAGTATCACATGCTTTGCACAAGTCCAGGTAGGTGACATCAGTTGCTCTTCCCTCATCCACCAGTTCAGCAAACCCATCATAGAAGGCCAGCACATTTGTCAAGCACAGTTTGCCCTTTCGTGAAGCCGTGTTGGCTGGCATCGATCACCTTCTTATTCTCCACGTGGTTTAGCAGACTTTCTAGAAGGATCTGCTGGGCAGAAACTGAGTAGAGACTGACTGGGCTGTAGTTCAATGGATTTTCCATCTTCCCCTCTTTAAAAACAGGGATTAAAAAATTCCTTTTTTTTTTTTTGCAGTCAGTGGGAACTTCACCACACTGCCACAATTTCTAAAATGTAATGGCTTAGGCCACTTCATCTGTCATTACTCTTAGGACCCATGGAAATATGAAAGTATTTTTCAGCTCTTGTGCTGTTTGAAAACTTGAAATATTTCTATTTATTTAGACCTACATAGAAGTAAAAATATATTTTTTTCTTCTCTTCATACTGCAGACACTGGTCGAGCACACTGCATTTTTTCAAACTTCTCATTTAAAGTAGGTGGTTTAATTTTCAAATCTTAAGGGAAAAATATCCATCTTGAGTTGAAACTTTATCTCAATTCAGGAGAGAGGATTCATTTTTTTCTCTTTAAGAAAGTTATAAACCTCATCTTGAAGTCTTTGAAGATGAAATGTATTTTCCCTATGCTCCTAACTTCACCAATGGCCTAGAGATTTAACAGGAAAGTAGGTCATTAGAGTCCCAGATACTTTCTTTGACACAGCTAAATGACATTTCTTCTGGAATCCAAATGTCATTTTTGCCCTTTATTCTTAGAAAAATAGATGTCAATCCCCACTAGAAAACACTGCAATCATTACTTTTTGATAGAAATTCTAAATTAATGTAAAATAAAATAAGATGGAGATACTGCTTCTCTTCAGCCTGTTTCCTATGAGTTTTCTAGGCTTCCTGAGCTGCCCAAACCTCTTTCAGCTGACCAGTCTTTTCTGGTCAAGAATAAATCTGGAGGTATATGAGGTAACATCTGTGCACTTTGAAGGCCAGCTCGCAGAGTTCAGCACCAAAAAAATTCTGCTTCCTTTCACACTGACTTGGAGAAAAAGCAAACCTAGCATTTTAGTGAACTTCCATGCCATGATCTGACTTCCCATTGTACTATATTAAGCAGCCATGCAAAATATAATGACCACTTTGCCATAGTGTAGATAAGTGAGTAGCAATGGCTGAAACACAAAGCTCGACAGATTTCAAGTCTGTATAGCTAATTTCAACCACAAGCCACACTAGTTGAGAATGAATGGCTCTCCTTTCATTGGCATCTTCCTGACACCAGACCAGATCTCTCCTCCAGTAGTGTTTCTCTTCTAAGAATCCTCACTTCTCCCACACACATTTTAAGCATGGCTGTAAAATATTACACAGAGTGTTTTTCTATTATGCTCCCCCAGGATACACAATTTATGTCTAATAGAAGCTAACATCACACACTCAAGGAAACAAAGCAGAGAGAAACAGGGAAGCAATGTAAGACAATTTGCCTTGCACAGCCCAACAAGTTCAATTATTGAGATCTCTTTAGCAGTAAAGCCTTAAAACTTGAATGACACAAGTGACAGAAAAACACTGAAAATAGGAAAAATCACTCTAGGGCCTGGTGAGAGGGCAGGGGCTGGACTATCAGGAAAAATTTTGAAATTCGAATCAGTATGGAAGCTGGAAGATCTAAGCACTAGAAATATGGTTTAACTAAACCATAATTGATAATATAAATAATAAATAACAATTTATATATAAAATCTGCATTATCATGTATTGAAAAACCCTCTCCCGCTTAATTCAGTGATATCTTCCTCCTTTCAGGAGTTCCTTCCTCTTGTCACCCTTCACACACCCTTCCTGTCCCCTTCACAGCTCCTAAGTGTGTCAAACTCCTCTTTTGCCTTCTTTTCTGTAACAGGTTTGGAGGTTTAAACCTCCACCCTCAGTGTAAAGAAATGAGACACTGGCATGCAGGCTTTAACCAGAAGCCAGAGGAAAGGTTCAGACAACCTCCTCTGTAGTTTCAGCAGCACAGAACAGAGTACTTACAAACAACTGAACAAGATCTACACAGTGACATGCACCCATCTTCTGTATAACTAGGATCTTGCTAAAGAAAATGCAGGGAAGTCCTTAAAACGTCTCCTTTTGCAAATTTTCCCTTAATGTTCATCTATTCTATGTTCTAGTGATGAGCTATTAACCTTCCAGAAACTCATGCCTTCACATCCAACCAAGAAGCTAAAGAAATTAAGCCAGCAGCCTTGCAAAGAAATATGCTTTGATAGTAGTGCAGCAGATACAAAGATCATGCTGCAATTTCCACTACCCGGGTCAAGTGTGCTAATGTGGGATTGTTCCAGTGCTTTGCCAAAGACAAAACCTCTTCCCAGCTCTAACTTTCAGCATTGAGTCCAACTTCTGCACAGGACCTCCCCAAAAATCACATCATTTTCTTGAGAGTGTTGTCCAAACACTTCTGAACTCAGGCAGGCTTGGTGGTGTGACCACTTTCCTGTTCCATTATCCGACCACTCTTTGGGTGAAGAACCATCTCCTAATATCCAATAGACTCCCCTGGCTCAGCTTCATGCTGTTCCCTCAGGTCCTGTAACTGGTCACCACAGGGAAGAGGTCAGTGCCTGCTCCTCCTCTTCCTCTCATGAGGAAGCTGCAGATTGCAATGAGGTCTCCCTTCAGTCGCCTCTTCTCCAGGCTGAACAGACCAAGTGACCTCAGCTGCTCCTCACAAGGCTTCCCCTACAGACCCTTTACTATTCCATAACCCTTCTTTGGATGCTCTATATCCTTATAGTGTGGTGCCCAAAACCAAGCACAGGACTTAAGGTGAAGCTGCACAAGCCCAGTGCAGAGCCCTTGGCCAGCTGGTGATGCTTTGCCTGATGTGCTCCAGGACACTTACAGTGATTTATCATTTTTTTAATAACTTGTATCTTCTTTATTTCCCCTGGTTATGTATTCTTTTTTGAATACAGAAATAAAAGAGAGAAATTAGGTTCAAACACAAAAACAATCTCTGAGGTTAAAAAAAAAAGAGAGAGATGAATTATACCACAATTTGACATGACTCAAGAAAAACAGGAAGATACAGAATCTGTTTGCCTAGGAAATAACTTGAGAAATTAGAAAAGCAACATCAAAATAGTGGAATTCTAAGGCACTAAACAGCCTGTTTTATGTCCCAAGCATGGTGTAGGCATCTTAAAGTCAGTTTAAGATGAAAAAACCCTATACAAGATCACAAAAAATTCCCTTATCATCATGACAGAGGCAGATAGAAAACCTACTGAAGTACTGAGTCTCTCTCTCTCTCTCTTTCTTTTAGATATGATGTATCTCGTTACTACACTGTGTTTTATCCTCTCACAACTTTGTTATATAAATTCAAAAACTTAAGTTTTCAAGGCAATATACCCTTTTACCCACAATCTTAATTATAAGCTAAATAAATTACCTGACATACAAGATGTTTATCTACCCTGGTCACTGGATCAGGTGTTGAGCTCCTATGACACTACACCAAGTTTTTGACAGGGTAACAAGTTGTTCCTCTACAGGAGAAGCAAGTTTGGTAGTGAGTGATAATGCACATACTCAAAGAGGAAAAATCATTCCCCAGCTGTCATAGACCACTGTGAAATCTCTACAACAAGAATCCCAAGAATTCCCATGGGAAAGCTTTTGTAAATGCAAAAAAATGCCATAAGTGCCTGGGGAAAAAAAAAAAAAAAAAAAAGAAAATATATCATCATTTTGAAGGTTGTCACTGACACGTTGATGAACTAGAAAGTGTGACTAACAGGCAAACTTGTAATAAATTATGGAATAGGATTTGCAATATATGTAGCAGATTGGGAGGCTATGGAAGATGAATATAAGACACTTGAATTAAATGCAAAAAGGTGCAAAAGCCTGGGAAGTGTCCAATAAAGTCCTTTAAAGATAAATAACTAGGCCAAATATTATATTGCTGGTATGTAGCACAATTAATATACATACTTAGTATACAGATGAAGTAACAAGAAAATTACAATGTGAATGAAAAAAATGATCAATAGAAAATTATTATAAGATGCAAACCCCCACCTATTAGTAAATTGTTATATATGAAGTATAGCTGTAATTTATATTAGATTAAAAATAATTTGCACTTCTTGTATATGCACTGCTTGCCATTTTACCACCCTTAAACAGCATTACATCTGGTAAAAAAACCTTGCTAACAAATCCACCACTGTCACCTTGTGTAGATCAGGAAGAGTAAGTGAATTTGTTCCCTGGAAATAATCAAGAAGAGGTGAAATCTAAGGGTATTATTCGTACAGAAGAGGATGGATACATCTACAGAAAGTGCTGGACTGTGGTAATAGAAATGAGAAAAAAATTCTCTTATTCTTGGGGATTAAAAATTGAAGCTTCAGCTATACACTGGAATCTAATTAGCTGAGAACAACTGAGCAGGAAGAAGACATATTTTAGGAAGAAGAAATCTTTTCTAATTTATCACTGGATGAGTATGAATGACCAAAATGAAGCAGCTTCAAAGGAGGCAGTCAAAAGACAGCTGAAGTATTTCTGATAGATTTAGGAAGGCCAAATAGAAAAGGTGGGGTGAATCTCAAGTGAAACACTGCTGACTATTCTGCTCACTTCATTCAATAGCAGCCAGTTCACACCATGGCATGTTGGAAAAGTAAAACGTAGCCCAAGTCATCCTGGAAGGAGAAGAGACTGAAAAACTAGTCTGGTTTTCATTTTGATCTGTCTACTAAAATGGAGACAGACAAGAAATGACAGTTATGTGCATTAGTCACAGAGACAGAAAATAACACAGGAGAATACGATAAGTTTACAATTAAAGATAGTCTTGACACACGAAAAAGTGAGTAAGTTGCTTCTAGAAATTAGAAGAGCATGCCTTTCACTTGTAAGGGGAGGGTTCACAATTTCCCTAATGAGAAAACGAGCTGAGGAAGAAGACAAAGCAAAGTAAATCAAACAATCATAACCAAACAAACAGCAACAACAAAAAACCCGAACAACCAAAAGTCCCCACATTTTCAGTACAATGCAGACATGGAGGAGGTGATATGTGGCAGTTGTAAAGGACTGGTCTTGATGATGAAGAATACCTTCCATAATTGTACATGTTTCTGAATACCATGCACAATTTGCTTTTTAAAAACAGCAAAAAGGCTGGTATGCTGTACCTCAAGAAGTCAATCAAATTCATGTCCTTTGGAAAACATGTAACGTTTTTCAGGCAAGACTGACGAGTTTATGGTCCAAATCTCTTATTTTAAGGAATTTTCAAGGGAAATAATGCTTTGCTGTTCACAGAAGTACTAGAGAAAGTAAAATTTATTTTTAAAAATGTAAAGTTATTAAAATAGTTTTCACAACCTACATAAATGACTGAATACATTTTGGAAGATATTTAGGTCAAATCAAGATAGCAGTGAAATATAGGACTATGTTCAAGAGCATGTAACGATAGGATAAAGGGGAATGGCTTCAAATTGAGGGTAGATTTTGATTAGATATGAGGAAGAAACTCTTTACCATGAGGGTGCTGAAGCACTGGAAGAGGTTGCCCAGAGAAGCTATGAATGCCCCATCCCTGGAGGAGGCCAAGGCCAGATTGGATGAAGCTCTGAGCATCCTGGTCTAGTGAAAAGCGTCCTTGCCCACAGAAGGTGTTTGGGACTGGATGATCTTTGAGGTCCCTTCCAACTCATTCCATGATTCTATAGAAGGTTATGAAATGATTCTACGATTCTAGTAGAAGGTTATGAAACTGCCTCCTGTGTTATTGTGACACACCATAATGAAAAAAACCAAAACACACACACCAAAAAAAAACCCTGAAAAAACCAACACAAGACCCCAACAAAATAAAGCAAGAGTGAAGGACCAGGAAAACATGCTATATTGGTCAGCAGGCAAGGTAGATTCAACTGTACAGCACATTACCTTGCAGACAATGAGATCAGCAGGAGTGGAAGCTGTCGGAAAGTACACGGAAGAGCACATTTTAAACACATTTCCCTGATGCTGGACATTACTAACCAGCTGGTGTCCCAAACACCAGAAACTTCTAGCCTCTTAAAGGAGCTACAAGGCCCAATTTTTCTCTTGAGCTTCTGAAGAAAGAGCCAAAGATCGGCGGAATTGTGTTATGTCTGCTCGGGGAAAGCATTTTTACTAGTCTTCTTCTTGGGGAATATTTGTTGTTAGAGAGGGGTGGATATTCCATTACAATAATCATTACAAAAATTAAATTCTGTAAGAGAAGCCCAACCACGGGAGGAAAGCCTATTCATCGTATTCATTTCTATACATAATGTTACCTGAAAAGAATGTTGAATTATTATCTCATTAGATTCGTACACTTGTAAATTCCTAAAATGCAAATGGACAACAACACAGGGATTGATAATCTCCCTTCATTTCTGAGCTGCTGCTTGGGAAACATTAGCTGACATACTTTACGTTTCCAGAAGTCAATGACAAATAAACACAATAAGTACTATCCTCCAAAACAAATGAATACAGCTACTTCTGAAGTAAACTAAATAAGGAAACAAAGCAATTTCCAACAAGAGATATTTTGAATGAAAAGCAAAATTACATGAAAAGCAAAAATTTCTACCTTGAGAAACTTATGGTTATGTACAGTTGTTTCTATATCCAACTAAAATAAATCCTTTTTCTCTTAATGCACTACACACAGTTCCAAGATGCATGGGGTAGAACCTCTACTGCTGGCTGCTACAAAGGCCAACTGAATTTGTAGCCATCGTGCACTACTCCTTTCCATTGCCCTCTTTTCTGTGTTTCCCTCCCTTCTGATGACTTCACTCTTTAATTCTCTTGATCATTTCCCTGTGAAGGATTTTTGTCAATATTTCAGCATTTTCAAGATTTTTATCATATTCTTTAAATTTAGAAGATTGTTACGTTGGAGTCGTAACTTTTAGTTAGTAGCTCTTTAGGGAGCCCATGAACAGAATGCTGAACCAAAAAATGAAAAGATCTTATATTTACAATGGCTTTTGTTATTACTAAATTTTCCATCAGTTTCAGAGATATTGTCATTACAAGTGTTCACAACAACAACAAAAAATAATATCACATTATTTAGCCTCTAGATCAGATTTCATAGAATCAGGCCCCCAAAAGGAAATTCTGAGATTTTCTCTTACCTGGGATGCTGCTACTGACATATTTTGAGCTACAATAATCTGTGAAGAATAGAAACACACTCATTCATCTGTTTAGTCCATAGTCAACATCTGAGGAAGACCTTGAAGCTATTAGTCCTTGAAAGAACACCAGAGTAATGCTGAGTATAATGCTTACTTACAAAGAACTAGAGATCCTTATGGAACTATGGTAGCACACATGGTAGCTGATTTAGGTCTTTATGCTTCAACCAAGAAACCAAGCTAATATTAATAGAAAGCCACAAATGTGAGAAGTGATAGTGAATCCTCAGCCATTTAAACACTGTGTGTTTCACTGAGCACTGTCCACTAAAGTAAAATAAATTCTCTGAAGATCTGAGTTCATACAGAGATTTAAGAAACAGATCTTGAGAACTGAGCTAATGTGGAGAATCAGAGTAAATCCTATGGTGTTCAAAAGAGCATGTGGGAAAAAAAAATCCTTATATTTAAAGCACTTTCTTCAATTCCTTTGGCTGTAAAAGTGCACTGGAACAAAGCCAAGCCTGAAAGAAAAGCCTGTGCTTTCAAAAGTGTTTATAACTATCAACAGAGAAGTAAAATTCAGTGGCCATGGGTTTACTGTATAACATGTACACTCTTCGATTTTCTCCAGTATTTAAGCATTATTATCAAGTTCCTCATCTCTGTCAGAAATTTTGTCTCAATATTAAATTGGAGAATTTAGATGTTTGGGACAAAAAGAAATATTCAACCTGCCTCACAGCAGCAGATCCATCCAACTGCCAGATATTAGGCAATCACGCCTAGCAATTGAACAGCATGTATAAAATATGAAAAACACATCTTGGGAACTCACTGTAGCCTTCTGATTGTACCTAAACTAACAGTCTAGACTGTTTGTTTTGTCTGGTTGGTATCTGAAAGATTACTTAACTGAGCCAGTATGCAGCAATGTGTCTGTGTCCTATGCATTAACAATACTTTCATTATCTGAAATGCAATGCACTGCCTACAGAAATTCTTTGCAGAAAGCCATAAGAGCTCAGCACTCAATACCATGACCAGATTAACAATAGCACATCCATTCAAATAGCAAATAAAGCAACCAGATTTCCAGCAGAGTTCTATTCAAGTATGGCAAGCACTTCTAACTCGCTGCTTTTGACAGTCTGATCTCAAATATTAACAACTAAATGAGGGCAGACAAATTGAAATAAATAAAGAAGCAGTCAGCATTTATTTTAACCATTGTGGAGGGAAGAGTGAATTATCTGAAAGCTGGGGAACAAGAACTGACAGAATGCTTGAGTCAATGACAATCAGGGTCCACCTCAAAATCACCACAAAATGGAACATCCTCCCTGGAGTCCCTCTCCCATAACTGTGCTGCACTTCATAAGCATGAAAACAAACACTATCTTTCTTCTACACTGGCTAAATAATAATCAATAATAGATGACTGATGTGCTGGCTCAGTGTAGATGCCTCGCAAATGAAAGGAATATGTTGACAGCCATAGCCTACCCCTACAGATATTGTCCCAGGGAAACTTTGTAATTTCCTTTGCTGTTTCTGTGCTGTTAGAGCATCTTCATTCCACAAAGACCTGCTGCTTTAATGACTGTGTTACATTACAACAACCATTAATAGTGTCTTTTTTACATCTGTTCTGGAAAACATACCAAAATAAAATTTATTAACAGCACCAAAGTGGACAGTCAAACTGCTGCTTCCAGTGCAGCTCCATCCAAGAAAGGAAAAGCTGATTCATATTTTTGCAGTCTCCTTTAGTACGTGGTAGAACTTGGGACCTTCAATTGGCAGAAGGATTCTGGCTGGAACTACAGTGGTGAGCATTTGGATTGTGTACACACAACATCCCGTGGAAATCTCAGCTGTCTGTAGTGTAAAGACCTTACAGATGCTAGGGCCAAGTATTTTCCAAATATAATTGCAAAGGGTGAAGAGTAACTTTGTTAAGGAACATTATCATCCTTATAATTCCAGCTTTTCCCCTCTGAGGATCAGCTGGAGTTTATAAAGAAAAAAAAGAACAAGTATAGAAACATATTTTGTGAATCCTCAAAAAGAATCCCTCTAAAACCCAGCAAAGTGCTTTCTTTTCCAAATCTTTTTTTGGCAAATGGCATATATATTATGTACTTAAATAGACATTTGAGAGTTTTTGAGAGTCTAATGTAATTATAATGTTTTATGTTACCTGATGGATATCTGTGAAATAACCTAATATCTTGATCTAATGTGAACTTTTACATGTAAGAGGATTTTAAAAAAATCCACAAAAACCTAACACATTTTTATACTTAGAGACTAAACAACAAATTGAAAATACCATCTTCTTTTCACCAAAATAGAAAAAGAACTGGATAAACACAGCTACAATTGCCTATATAAATTAATTTCTCAAATACTTGCTCCTGTATCAGTGTCAACAGCAAATTAGTGCAAGGAAGAGCAATGTTTCATATATATGTTTTCATAGACCTTCTGCACTCATTTTCATGTGGTCATTCTGGAAAAGTTTCTGGTTTTCTGTGTACTGTCTCCACAGACAAGCATCAAATTTTGTTTTTCACCACCACTTTTCTCCCCACTAGAAATGCTGAGTATGAGAAAACTTTCATCCTTAACTTCCATGAGAAATCCTAGAGGAAAACTGTGGCAGACATAGGAATGAAAGCCACACGTTTCAGCCTCAAAGGTTTAACCAAGGGACAGTGGAGAAAAGCACTGGACTTCAGATGTTATACACTGGTAGCAGTGACTCAACTACAGGGGAGGGAATATCAAAGAGACAGTCAAGGAATGGTTATTAAGGCTTCTTTGGATTTGTTGCTCTCTCCCAAAGCACAATAACTTATAAATACGAAAAGAGCTTTTAATACCTTGAAATGACATATGAAAACTCTACCTTTAGAAGTTCAAACTGTATTTTAATAAAAACATCATAAGATTTTACAAAGAAGAGCTCCTCTATTTCAATAGCACTAGAATATCTTAAAAATGTTCAATCAGGCTTCAAATCACATCGGGCTACTATAGTAGTCTTGGCAAGCTTTTTGCAATGACCTTGTAGTAAAGGTGGAAAGTGCCAGGTTTTTATTTTTACATGTCTGAGAGGAGAAAGCCTATAACCATAAATAAGTGCCCTTCCAAACTATTCTTAGTTATGGAGTATCCCTAGGCTCTACATTGGATTCACACTCTCAACATCCATATACTTCCACTGGTTCATAATTTTTGCCATAATGTTCCAGTATGTCATTTCTGCAGATCATATCCCAAGTTATCCATCCCTCAATAAAGAAAACTCTGCAATAGCAGAGCTGATACCTGACTGGTGTCAATAACTGATTAGCTCAGAACATTGTGAAGGTAATGCAAATAGCAGTGTTTGAGTTTCCTCTATGTACATTTATTTCATCCTGTTCCTAACAGGGAAAACTGCTTTAGCACCATGTTACTTGCTTGAGTGTATGATAATTTTACCTTGAATGAGAAATATACATGGCTAATTACATTAACTGAAGAAAGAATCTAAACTGATAGATTTAGACCCTGTAGGTCTTCCAGTTTTATTGACCAGTTCTGGCCAAAACAATTTATGCTAGTTTGCTTGGTTTTCAGTCAAAAGAATGGAATGAATGAACTTATTATGTACCAATATTACATACTTAACTTACTTAGGGCAACACAACAAACTATATCATTTGCTGTAAAAAAATCAAAGAGATGGTTGAGTAAAGCGTGATCCTTGATGACGATCTGGCAAAGTCTTGAAAAACAGATTGATTCCCAACTAAAAGATAACATGAGTCATTGCACAGCTATCCAGGCAATAACAGAGTATATTTGCACAACATCCTTCACACGACCCCTCCTGACTTAAACTTCAAATAAGCTCATACCAATTTCATTGACATAATGAGAACAAACAAAATAAATCAAGTGAATAAAGTCCAGAGTGATCTTTGGCTCCTGGATAAGATGCATTTAGACAGTGTATCAACTACTGTGATGATTTATATTGGAGACTGAGATGTATGCTTTAAGTAGCACTGTTAAAGCTAAATTTAATCATATGTTTCTAAAGGAAAATCACTCTCTTCTTTTAGAAGCAAGGCAGCAACAACATACTTCTGCATTTGTAGAAGAAATAACTGAAAGAAAAAAGTGGTTTTCCCTGGATCTCAAAAATAAAGACAATTTCTTTGGGATACAGGTGCAATAGAAGTCAAAAAAAAAGAGGTAAAACCCCCTGGAGATCCAACAGGATAAAAAAAAATACTTCTGCCTATATCAAACTTGTAACTCAAGTGAAATAGAGTTAAAGGTATACTCAGTACTTAAAAGTGTAATATTAAAATAGCAAAAAGAGTCTGAAGGTCTCTCCCATCAATAGCACTTCCCCTTGAATGCACAGAAGTATAGCTTGTAAATTAGTTTTGGAGAGAGAATATAACATTGTGTATATATAGACTGAGTGAGTACAACAGCAGTACTTTGTTGGAAGAAGCAGTGGGACTGTGATATGAATGTTGTTTCCCCCTTATTAAAAATGGAGCTTCATACATATTAAAATGGGGGAGAGGAGCATGGCAAAAATAGCTACCAACCCAATGCATTTTTATTTAGATTGGATAGTATCAGTCCTACACTTTCAATGCAGTTACATCTTCCCCTTTTGTAAAAAATCTCTTAGGACTTTGGAGTCTTCTTGGAAATGTCATTGTTTCTAATCTGCGAGCCTCAGGAGCCTAAGGAATAGGAGGGAATGTTGTACTTCTCAACAGAAGATATGAGAGCCAGTAACAGTTGGCCCTTACATCCCTTTATTTTTTTTTAATAGGAAGTTGCCATATTCATCTTCACTTTTCCCAATAAAAAGCAAACAAACAAAAAACCTAAAACAAACAAACAAAAACCACAAAACCAAACTGTGTCATAAATAAGCAAAAAACCCCAACAAGCCTCACAACTAAAATTATCAAAAGTTCCAGTTTGTATTTGGAAGGTTTATAAAGCCAAGTGCCTAAATACATGAGATTTGGAGCAGCTCCAGAAACAACTTTTGAAAAGCAGATGACACAGATTGTATCAAAGAAATTAAAATGAAGAGCACAGAACTCCATTCTCCAACTGATTACATTGGAATGAAGACACTTGGCCTCTCTCTTTCACTCACTGACTGAAAATTGACACATCATGAGCAGATCTGGTAATACCACTGAGCCTGGAAACCATTGTTAACTGCAGTCAGAAGATAAATGCAACAATATTGTCCCCAAAATGTCACAATAGACCTTCTTAAGTGGTCAAACAGTCTTCAAGTTGGTTCTTTGCTAGAGGAAATGCTCATTTAGAAAGATCAAGTTATGTAGATCCCATCTCCTGCATTAAGAAACAGTCCTTAAGGTATTCATGCAATGAATAACAGTCTGCAATGCAATGACAGTCTGAGATTTTCAGGAGTCATCTTTGGTTTCTGCTTCATCAAATTAAGTGACATAAATGACCGTTTGAATATTTCATTTTACCCTCTATCCCTTCCAATTCTTCTGAACTAGACTTCTTGGAAACATCATAAGTATTCCGTCCAAACAATGAGTGTCCTGTGGCAGCATCTGCCCATGGTAGTCCGAAGCAAGACCCATCCTTCTATGCAAAATCCAAGTATTTACCCTTTCTAGAGACCATAAAAAAATTCATGTGTTTTTTTCTAGGCATTGAAATGTCTAAGAAAGAAAACCACAGTAAAATAATGCAATCATAGTGTGAATCTATCCTGAAGCTGTGAAATCCTTGAGATACTTCAATTTGACGGGAAGGCTCCGAGCAACAAGATTTAAGTGGGTCTTACTTATTTGGTAGTTAGGTCCAGAATACCTGCAGACCAGATGACCTTCCAATTTAAATTGATTGTAAGTGACACAAAGTAAGGGTAAAGTAGAGAGTTCAACAGCTGCTTTGTAGCACTTAATGCAATCAGTATTCAACAAAGTCTGAGAAAATACTTCAGGAAATAGCATTAAACACAATGTTTGAGAGCAAAGGCTCTGGTGTTCTGGTAGCAGGCAACACCCCGGGGAAGGAGAGGGAAGCTGGAGACCAGCAGTTTTCCCATAGTAAAAATGCACAAACAAAAGACAGGTGGTCTCATAGAATATGACCTACTAATGTGCACTGGAAACCTCAGAGCTCAGGGCAGGCATGAGCACCAACTGCATCTTGCTAAAAACGGCAACACAAACTCCAAACTTCAGAAGGGAGAGACGAGATCCAGAAATAAGACCATAGACATAAAAGCATGCTAGATTTCATAATACAAGTGCCACAACAGAAACTCCTTCTGTGAATTCTCTCCGCTGTGAATTGATGTTTCTGATGCAACTGTTTGCCAGTTGTGTGCTATACTTTAAAAGGATGAGCAGAATTTTCTTTACTGCTTAGACAGAGCAATAGGAAAAGCAGTAAGACGTCATCTATTTTATGTCTTCCACCACAAGAGACTACAAAATAGGTCCTAAACTTTTGATGAAAGACAGAACTATTGCAAGACGGAATTCCTTGTGGGTATTGGGCAACTTTATCACAGGGCTGTTCAGCACCAAAGGAAAAGCCAAAGACTTCTTGAAGGCATTGTGCAACTGAGCAAGAGAACCCCAAAGATAATGCATATCACAGTATCAAACCTTTTTCACTATATATGGTTTCAGTTGTGTATTCAATATGCATTTGCACCTCTGAAATAAGAATGTGTTAATGTTCACAGATGAGTGGGGTCCACGAGGAATTCTGACTCATTCCTTAATTCTACTGCCTCCAGGGCAGTTTCTGTTTGAATGCAATATATGGGTACATGAAGTAATCACTGCTGATGAGATTATGCTTATTTGTAGTGGAAATTTGCTTCTTTGGATGTTGTTCTTATGTGGTTTTGGCTGGTTTTATTAATTATGAAGGTCTTAAAGTCTTGACCGCTGTTTTACAACATCAGAGTTCAACACATTACAGTATGGAAAA
The DNA here is from genome assembly GCA_013399895.1 of Serilophus lunatus. Classification (NCBI taxonomy): domain Eukaryota; kingdom Metazoa; phylum Chordata; class Aves; order Passeriformes; family Eurylaimidae; genus Serilophus; species Serilophus lunatus. The sequence goes on along the minus strand of VXBA01002838.1, from coordinate 24,172 downwards.
GAATAAAGTACATTTCCAGGCATGCATAGGCAAATACATGAATTTATTTACTCCCCTCACTCATGACATCCAATGCATGCAGTTTCTGAAAAAAAAGACCTTACAAAAAGCCATGCAAAGGTTTAAAAAAAAAACCCCTAACCTGAACTGTATTTTAATTATTGATTGAATTATTCTAATATATAAACATCATCAATTGGCTGTGTTTTATTATTTTTGTTCTACCTCTTCACCCTAAACAATGTATAGAATTGAATTTTGGAAACATCATGAGTATGAGCTCTTAAATTTCGAAATACATATAAACAAGCACAGAAATTTGCCTTAAAATCTGTTGTTTCATTATCAGAAGACTCTACTCTATCAGAAATAATAGAATTTTAGTAAAATATGTATTTTAATTATTTTCTATGAAAATATATGCTCATGCATATAAACACATACGCATATATACACACATACGTATAGATTTATATGTATAAGCAAGTCAAAATACACCCCTCAGGTTACATTTGCTACATCACTGCTTTGTTGAAATTCAGGAAACGGTTTACAGCACTGCTGACCTTACATGATTAGTTCTGAAAGGTTTATTTCTTTGTCACACTGATTTGTGGCAATCACCTTGCTGCTCTGAAGTCATGAATCTCTGTAGATATTATAGCATGCCTTTCTATATATTGGTATGCTATCAGAAGCAGTGATAATCATTTATACTAGTGAAAAAAGAGGGGAAAAGCTTAGGAGACGTTTAGGAGTTCATTGTTCTCTCTTCAGATATTTATGACTATGACTAGAGATAAAAAATATAAATTACATTTACATATTTATGAGCATTTTTTATGCAATATCTTCATTTCGATTAAAATGCTACCAATATCCCTACATTACTATAATGCAAGTCAGAAATCTAACTACAAAGCACTTGGTTTTATCTTTTTCCTAAAAAACTTGCCAAATTAAAGCAATTAACAAAATACAGCCTGAGCAATGCTGATTGATAAACAATGAAAATAGTCTGCACTTAAGTGCAATTACAAAATTGTAAAGAACTAATCTATCATACCATACGACCTAAAGATATTTTTCTTTGTTTTGAGAAATAGAAACAACCTTGTGAGAAAATGCGTGGGCTGCAGAACCATGCAATGCAAATTGAAGAGTGCAGGCAGAAACTCACCTCTAGCTTTGTTCTTTGTAGCAGCCACTGGAAGCAAGGAAAAGATTGCACAAGAAGAAGAGAACAAAGATAGATTAGACAGAAATTTGAGCAGGTAAGAATACAGAGAAACTTTATCGCAATCGATTCAAAGCTAACAAACACCATTTCTAGAATTATTTGACCTATTTATTAGAGACACTGCAGTGCTATGAGGTAGTTCAGATCTATGATTCTGTCAGAAACCCTGTGTTGAAAACTTAGAAAATACATCAGAATGCACACTCAAAAAGGCACGGCAAGGAGTGCAGAAGAATCATAGACCATTAATCACAAGTAGGTGTGAGCATATGTACATATGTTTGTGAATTCTAAAACTTACAGCACAATTTGCCTTCCCAAAGCACATTCTGAAGTACCTAAATCTTACGCTGTTTCTCAGAACATCATTCTTCCGTGAAGCTGGTGCAAATAAACATCAGTTAAGCTGCAGATACTCCAATAATTTATAATCTATGTTATATAATCATTGTTTTCTTTCGTTGAAGCCTATATCCTCAGATTGTTCCTGCACCCCTAATGGAGCATGCAAAGCAAAAGGAGCAGACAATATTTTAATGAACAGTGATCAGTGTTCAAACTCAGAGAAAAAGAGGGAAACACTAAAGACTTCCTTGAGGATTCTGAAACCACGAAATTTCATGCTATTAGCTCTATATGCCCAATAGGGTAATGAGAATGAGGATAGTAGATTAAAATATTCCACCAAAAGAAACAGAATCATTAATTTCTGTTTTCTGAGGCTCATAGATCATGTTGTTGATAAATGATATTAATCAGAACCCAAAGTTACAAAGGAATCACTCTCTTAGCAGTAAATTACACAAAATGATACAATCCATGACTTTCTAAAATATCAAGTGGGCTCGAAAAATAATTTGATTCAAGAACATCTCCATGGAAAATAGGTACCTTGGAAAAGAAACCAAATGTAATTCCTCTTCTGTTGGCCCTCCTTGTAAGACAGAACTACATTAACAGTTCAAAGGCAACTACACTTGTGACCAAAAGACAAGAGAGAACAAGAGAATGACCCAATCCCCCTTCCTGTACTAGTTACTTTTCTTGTTCAGCCTAAAGCTTTTGGTTTGTTTGGGTGTTTTTTTTCTGTTATTTTTGGGTTTGGTTTTTAGTTTTGTTTGGTTTTTGGTTTCTTTTGGTCTGGTGTTTTAACTAATCAGTCTTTACTAAGAAAAGTAAGGAGACATAGCAGTGAAGGCCAAGTAGCCATATATGAAGAACTTGTTGAAAAACTTATACTTTCTGTAAAAACTCAGCATAACTCCATGAAACAGCTCTGCTTTGGGGAGGTATAATGAGTGCAGATGCTTCTGCAGAACTCTTTCCATAAGGCTGTTTAACAAGACACATTCGCCTGCAAAACCGCCTGTAAATCTTACACGCACTAAAAATTGCTTGTGTAGTAAACAAAATTAATGGTGCCATTCTAATTTTATAAGAAGTGAACAGTTTCTCCTTCATGCAAATATAAGTAGATAATGAATGCAATGAGTTCATCAACCTGTTCATTTTCTTATGCTTCCACTTCTTTTTCAGTCCTAAGAATTATATCTACATGAATGCATTATCACTTCCAGTCAGGATAATCATGTAAACTTAACAAGGTCCAGAGAAAACACTATTTCTCCATCCCTGCCAGAAATTTAAAAGCAACAACAGACTTTATACTTAATTAACCACAATAAAAAAAGATATATGTCTGTGCATATATATAAATACATACATTAAGATACATACTACTTGAATTCTCCATAACAAATATATATACATACATGCATATGTAAATGATATAATCTATGCTTATGGGAACATATATATGTGTGTATGAAAAGAATCCACACATTCTATGATTAGACAGCTTTATTTTGAAGCATGTGCACTAGACAGGGAATTATCATCTATCATGTATCAGTAAATAAAGAAGAGATATGAATGAGATTGTACGTTATAATTGGAAGTAGGACAGGTTACTAGGCTTGTTAGGCCAATTATAACTCTCTGCAAATCCACTAATAGAGGACTAGATGACAGTAACCTTCTTAAAAATGTCATGTATAATACTTGTAAGTTTTTCCACTGACAGCATGGTCCAATTACAAGTCAATTCGTAAAGTTCAAGCTGCACAACACCAATCAGCTGAAAATGGTCTTTCAAAATATAATTCTGCCTACTGAAGGCAACTAGCTGGAGCTGTTTCCATCAAAGGCCCATCTTTTTGATACCTATAATGAGGGAAAAATTCCCTTTCATTGTCGGCACTGAGAGAGGTATTTCTTTCTCCAAAGGCAAAAACAAATTTTCTTTCTTCCCTCTTTACTCTCCTAGTCACTCTGTGTAAAGAGAAGACAATTTTTAGCTATAGCCATTATGTTTGAAAATTTTTACCTGTTACCTTTATAGGAAAAGTCATAGAAGACAAGCATAGATAAAAGTTTCCAATGAGCATCAGCAAGATTGAAATTTAACAGAGGTTAGGATCATGGCTGGAGCACTATATATGGGATAACTCATCTTTTTATGCCATGGAAGTTAGTGACAAAAGACCTGTGACTTTCAGGAAACAACTTTACAGAAAAAAGATCCACTCTTGCTTCAAGGCTTCAACAAGTCAGTTGATTTCCCTACATTTCACATAACACATTCTCTTTCTCCCCACCTAAACTTCCTTGCTGGCTGACTAAAGAAATAAACTCTTCAGGGCAGTGAGTCATCCCTCTCTTCAAAGCAGTATATTTGTAGAACATAGATTTGAAATTTTTTGTAATACAAATAAAATGGTTTAGGACTGGCCAGCAATAATTTTGGTAATGTAAAAACTGGATTTTCCTGTATATGGCTGGCACATACTTTAATTGGCTAAATTAACAAGGTAAACAGGAAATTGATAAAAAGGAAAGTCAATGACTTCTGGTATTTCCTTATGTTCGGGGATTTCTGTAAAAACTGGAACATTTATAAGGGTGCTTTTCTTTAGCTACTCTGTCTTGTCTTTCTTAGGAAATTGATTCTGGACAGGGAGACTTACTACAGAAAAGTGTGAACAGTGACCTTTGCTGGAATTTAAGGAAAATTTTAAAGACCAGAGGAAAAAAGAAAGACAAAGTGGGAAGAAAGACAATATCCTCAGAAGTCATGTTGAAAGGCATGACAGAGCTACTAGATTTCTAGGTAAGGCTGAGAAATAAATCTCTTATATTTTCTCTATCAAGATTAAACAATATGGTATTCTCTGAAGGCTCTTCTGGTCACAGTATATGTAAAACAAAAAGGTTGGCAACTAGGGAAAGGTCTGTTGAGTGAGGAGATCACAGAACAGCAAGAAGTCAAGGTCAGAGATCTCAGGGGAGTGTAGTATAAGAGATACAGAAAGGAGAGGAAAACTGTGCCAGGTCCTCAAGTCATGCCAGTTAATTTTCACAGAACCAAGGTTTTTAGGACATTTTTAAATCAGGAAAACATTTCTGTTGTAGCTGTGCCGTTGAAGCAATGTTTCTAAAAAATCACTGCCTGAATGTAAAAAGCTAGATTCAAATTTCAAAACCCCTAATATACCCTTGCTCTCAATAACAATAATATATTGTGCTTTATTTTCTGTGATATATCTTTCTGACTTCTTGCTTTTTGTATGCCAACAATTGTTAAATTACATTCTTTGATATATGGTGGCTACAAGTTGTTCAATCTTTTCTCCACACTCAGCTGTCTCTACACTGTTCAATTTTGTGGACGTTTTTAGACAGATTTGATATAGTATTTATTTTATTTTTCTCTTATATGTGATTTATTGTTTGATTTAGGATTTTGTCTTTTCTCTTTGGAAAAACCTGTGTCCTTAGATACCCAGCTTACCTACCCTTTTATTTCAAAAAACGAGAAAGAAAAAGGAAAGGGAAAGGTTTGAGGTCAGTGTTTTTCTCATTTCACCTATTATATGCATTAAGAATGCAGATAGAGGAAAAACCAGTAAAATATCTAAATGTTATAATGAGTAAATATTCAAGAAGAAACAAGATAGACATAAAGTCACACAAAGAACATTGCACTGATTTTTTCCTCAATACAGCAAACTACAGTTCCAGCAAATCTGGAGGTCCTCTCATCTCCAATAAAAAAATAAGACAGCAACAATCTATTCAACGGATGTATTTATTAATCTGTATTTTTATTCCATTCTTAAAACCTTTTGTAATCATGCAGCATGAAAAAAACTTCAGAGAAGCAGCATACCGAACACCTCCCACCACTGCAAAAAACCCACAAACCCCCACATAACCCTGTTTCCTAATATGCCAAAAAATATAATCCATGTAATACAGATTTCCAGCTTTCAAAAGAAAAGTAATTATTTTTACACTACCTAAATTGAGAATTTTCTTTTTAATTTTAGGATGATGATGATGACAACAACTGCATTTTCCCCCCTTTGTATAAACTGATGAATTATCACTGATCATTTAGGTCACCTAAATGCCAGCTCTGATTCTCTGACTGGAAAAGCTCCTGTGTGACAGCAGGATTATCAGGATCATTTTCTCCAGAAAATAATGCAAATTATTAGACTCTCACAGACTAAGAGACCATTCAAAGCAAAGACACCAGTATATTCTGTAATGCATCATTGCTTCTCCCCTTCCTTTTCAAAACTAGAATTATTCGAAAACCACTGAAGGAGAAAGAAAACATCACCTGAATTTCCTGGGGGGAATTTGAGTCTTCTATATCCAGGAAGACATTGCTACCTAGGGTTGAAGATTGGTCAACAGATAACAGAGAAACATGGGATATTGGGAGTTCTTTGAGCTTTGGATACAGCTTAAAAAACCTGGATACACTGCCATAGCTAAATTTTCTCACTTGTGATTTTCTGATCTTTCATTTGATTGCTTTAATTGCTATAAATTTGCATTTTACAGCGAATACTCTTTTTTATACACAAGTTCTATAGACTCTTCTCATGGAGATTCCTAAAATATCCATTAATGGCATTTGCAGACATAATCAGAATGCATATATTTCTAGGTAATCCTTCCTCTCTTTTATATACATCTATTAAAAATCTGTGCAGTCATACATATGCAATTAAGTTGAATTCAAACATGCAACCTTCTATTATTCTACTTATTCTATGTTCTATTTTTGCATCATTCTATCCACAATGCAAGTTCCCAAAATAACATCAGGTAATTTCCCTCAGAAAGAGACATATTTCAATTACTCAACTCATTAATTGATCTTCAAAAATATAAGAACTTTTTTGTTCTGATAATTTAATACGTTTTTTCCCTCTGGGTTCCAGAGACAAACTACCAATGAAGTGAAATGCAATAAAAGTATGTGATTTTGCAATGACTAAAGTAGATTTATTTTTTCATTATGATAGCATTTAATGAATAAAAGACTATATATATTGAATATGTGTCACCTAGTAGGGATTATAAATGTATGTAGTGATCTGTAATAATTTTTTCCTCTTAGAACATAAAACATAGCCTTGAAGATAGAAGAGGAAAAGGGACAAAAATGCTAATTTGTAAGGGTTATGAAGAGGTCATCTACTGTACCCTCTGGGTTTGAAGCACCATGAGTTATCTTTGGACTCCCCCCAACAGATTGCCTAACAAGGTTAAAACCTTTAGTGACAGCGACATCAAAAACTCTCCAGGTCATATCTTTTATGGACAGTTGTCCTCTCAATGGCAAACTGTTTTGCTAACATCATAAGTATGAGACTAGCACAACTACTTAACCTTTCTCATCTCTTCCACGGGTATAAATAACAGAAAACATATTTATTTAATGTAATTCTTTGCAAACATGAAGAACTATTATTTATCTTCTGTGCTTAAAAAATCGCGTTGTTCCATTTTCTTAATACATTGTTTTTCAACTTCCACTTTACTGTCTTCCTCAGTTTTAAAATTTACCAGATTATCACATGCAATGTCTTCTACTATGTGAGACTAATCAGAAAATATTGAAAAACATGCAGCTCCATTTTCTTTCTGAAAAGTGGAGTATAAATATAGTAATTTTGTTCTCAATACTCATTATAGCTGGCATGATGGAGATCAGCAGAAGCATTTTATAATCTAAATATCACTAGAGTTCAGGATTACAGCTGTAGCTGATTCACATTAGCAGCTGGAAAGACATAACACACTATATTACTGTATACTGAAAATAGAAGATGAGTATAATCATGCCCTAAAGGCTCCTCTTAAAGGCATTGAGATAACATGATTTGCCTGTCCCAAAATGCCAACTTTATGTGTGTTATAATACAGCTGGACACGTAACTTCTACAAGCAATGAAAGTTGTAAGCAATTTTATCATAAGCTGTGTTTCCATAAAACACAACAGAAATTTCTCTTGCAAATAAATAATATAGTTTATGAATAAGAGTAAATACAATTTTCATATTTCATTTTATTAAGGTGACAGAATATTTTAAGAAGTATGTGCAAAGATAACTCTGAGGGAGTAGAATTAAGAATTCGACAAAGCTGTAAGCATGGTTGCGTCAGGCACAGATACAAGTACTCTGGTATGCTCTAAGAACTGTTTCACACTTATTTTAAAATGTAAAACAAATATTTGAAAAGCTTTGATATTCATTTATCATCTCAGAAAAGCTATCAAAACTGTTCATCATCCAGAAAGTGTGTGCACACATACTCGCCCAGCTTCTGTGCATGTCAGACCTCCAGAATAAATAGAAAGGAAAAGATCCTACTTGGAAACACTTAGCAAACTATTTAGTCACAAATTGGCTGTCATTGTGTAACTATTATTGGGCACAGGGAGCTGCAAGCAGCGAGCTTGTGTTTCTTTTCTCATCTGCAGATCAATGGATGCAAAACACCTCAAACTATGCCTTGTCCATTTTGCTCAACCCAAGAGCAACCTGTGACATTCAATGTCTCATGTAGGTTTTTTTTTCTTATGTATATGGCATCCTTCATTATTACAAATATAAATTTCCTGAGTCTACTAGGCTCATGCAGGTTAGTTTTTATTCACAAAATACAGCTCTGATAATCCACAAAAGTTTAAGGGTTCTTGTATTTGAAAATAAGCACCTACACAACCTGCATAAATTGCAAACACTATAATCCAGAGCAAGGAGCTAGGTAGAGAAACAACCAGGGTCCTCCTTATGTTGTCACTACTGACAACTAATTCATGCACTGTAAGCCCTAAGAAGGTTTTGAAAAGGCAGCTGGTTTTTATTGTACTGTACTTTCCCTATATTATTTTTTTTTAAGTATCATGACCCTTGATATCTCCATATGAGAACTGTTACATCACAACCATAATAGATCATCCCTATAAAATGTTTTCTTAATAGTCTAAACAATGTATTAAGGGGCACTGGAGCAGCAATTGAAACAAGCACATGTCTGAAAAGGACAGAAAATGAAAACTTCCAAAATAAAGAGACAAACTCGGGAGCTGACAAGACTGATGAAAAAATTGCTATAATAAACTCAATGCAGAGCTCAAAAAATTGGATTTTGTTTAGGTTTAAATGAACATCGTTACTTATGTTCTAGATATAAGCACTTCAGCTGGAGAATGGGAATTTCAGATGTAACAGCAAACCATTCATAGTATTCTGTTAAGGCCTTTAAATATTAAAATACAGCTTACATCAAAATAGTGTTAACCACACACTCATCTTCTAATGAAAACTCAGGCATTTATTTTCAGAAACATGGTGGAAAGACACACTGCATTCTATATGCTTTATTTATAGCATCTATGCCAATGTGGATAATGGAGAACTTATGGTGAATCTTTCAACTTTATCACATTGCTACTAGTGAAGTAATAGTAAAAAAGAACTCCTGCACTTCTTAATGTGATTTACTGCTGTTTTTTCTCCATTTTCTGCCATACTCAAAGTTCAAATATTTAACTACAATTTATCATCTGCTACTCATAATAATAAACAAAATAAGGCTAAGTACTATATTTTTCTTTATATCTGGCTTTACAATAAGGGACTTCAATGCTGGAAATAGAAGAGACTCAGTGCCACTGAGCACATTTTGTCAGCACACACACCTGGCAAACAGACACACTGATGATGGCACATGGGTCACTGTAGAAGCAGCACCAAACAAAAGCTTCTGAGTGCTAGAAATAACTGAAGCAAAGAAAATAACATTCTGCAAGTTCTGCTGCTTTGGTGGCATGAAAATGAAAAGACTGAAGCATTGTGGGTTGTAGGTAGCACAGGATCTTTAAGAATTGAGCCTATGGAACGTAGCAAGTTCACATATTAAGATGAATTGAAAATTATAGGTGACAAAAGAAAAAAAAAATTCTTCAAACAAGAAAAAAAAACAAACAAAAGCAATGGGGAGGTAAAAAATAGATTAAGCCACAGAGAAGGGAGGGGGAAAAAGTCAGGGTTAATTGAAAGCAAGTGGAGAAGATTAAATTCAAAATCAAGATCAAAAAGCTCAGAGAACTAAGTATGTATGAGCTATACTATTACAGAAATCCCAACATTTCAAACTCCAGCCATCTGTACTCTAAGCATTTCAATATTGAGAAAGAGATACAGCATATAAGGAGAGAGACTTTAGACTCTACCATAACTGTAAATGAATATTAACACATTAACAAAACTGGAAAGTTTTCATATCTAATTAACAATTACTTTCTTACTATCATTGTGATAGCCTCTGCATAAGCTCCTTCCTTCTAAGACTGCCACAAGTGGTTACATTACTCAATTTAAAATCCCTTTTTATATATAATAAATGAACATGTTTCTTGCACTTTGCATTTTTCACATTTCTTTTTCTTTTTACTTCAGTAAAAATACTCTCCATCTTTAAAATAATGTAAAGGTATAATTATTTACATATATGTGGAATTTATGAATATATTTAATATTTTACACAATATATATTGTTTCTATATTGTCTTACACAATATATATTGTTTCTAGATTGTCTTAACATGTCCTTTTATATAGGATAGCCATAGTCTATGCTATGTCAATTTACTGAATCAACATCCTTGGCTTTATATAACACAAATTATTTTACTCTATAAAAGAAGATATAAAGCAATATATGTGTGATATTTTAAGTGTGTGTTCCTACATATACATTACAGCCTGTAAAGTATAATACTTTTTGGTACATTTAGACAACAATAAATGAAGTCAAGTTTGAGTAATGTGTGCAGTAAATTGAAAAATGAAGGATAAGAGGTTCATGGAATACTTTTGAGAAACTTTTTAATAATATAATTTTAGGAAATTAAAAACACTAAGAATAGTCAGAGTACCTATGTACAGAAAATTATGTGGTTTTTGTGATAATCCTCTTAATTATGACTTATGAAATAGTCTTACTACTCCTACAGTGATAAATGTTTTATGGCAAAGAAATGATCTGTGAGCCCTCCATATTTTTGAACTGTAGAGCAGCTGCACATTGAATCTTCATAGTATTTTGATTCATAATGTGACTTTTATAAAGTCCTGGAAGAACATATACCAGATAAATTATTACTCAAAGTATTCCTCAGTAATGCAATATGAAACCTTCCTGAAAAAAATCCAAGCAACCAGCCCCAAAAACAGAACCCCTCAGACACAAAACTAGTCTGCAAGGCAAATGAAGAAGTTCCTATTTGGTATTTCTAGCTCAAGCCTTCATATCTGTGCCAACATGCATCTTCTAGACAACATTATTACACAATTACAATGAGCTAAACAAGCACACAACTCTCTCTTTATAGCAGAATAGTGCCTATATATAGTGTTTAGCTTCAATCACTGCTGGAAATGGAAAAAAATATTTTGAAATGCCACCTGTTTGTAGCACAAACCTCGTACTATAAAAGATACTGAGTGAAAGAATGCAAAAAGGAGGACGGTACTGCTATTTTTGTTTGGCTGTCAGTACACAGCCCAAAGAGACTTGTAGTTCAGTAAATGAGCACAGAAAAAAAACCAGCTGTGAACACGTGCCCTGCAAGAGCCAACCAGGTGCCTGGCAACTAACTGCGTAGCTCTCCAAAATATACAGACAAGTTCTTGCTTTGCATACCTCTTGGAGGTTAACAACAGAGCATCCCCATTCTTAACCTTGGAAGCGCAAGAAACCTTTCAGGACCATTCCTAAGAAGTTTACACATGCACTTCTTTCATATTCAGCACAACTTTTGCAGTTTAGGAGTTTGCACATGCAGTCAGTCACAGCATAAATAGAAACTGGCAACACTACTATGACTACTCCTCCTTAAAAACCTCATAGGCCTTCTCTTCAAAGAGATTTATGAATAATGGGAACTAAATAATTCATGGCATTGCAGACGCCAGTCCAAATAACCTCTTCTTTTTTTAAGGTTTCAGTTTGTAGATGTATGATCAAAAGCCTTCATCAGTCATGATAGTGGCATTTGTACTCAGTCCAAACAAACCGTATTTGCATCTGAATGTTTTTCATTGAAATGAGAGCTGTAATATGCAAGCCAAGTTCCAACTAAAAGGCATTTTATGCTATTTAAATTCAGTCAAATTAAAGGCTGAATGCAACCTAAAAGGTCTACTCTCAGAACAGTAATTTGACACATCATAAATAAGATGTATATTTTTGTTGGAGTATCTCAGTGCTTGTCTGAAAATTTCATACAGCATCTTACCAGTGCTGCCTCTCAGGAATAACAGAGAAAAGTCCTACATGTGAAGTAATAAAGTAAACAGAAACTTAATGCATTGGCAGTAGTGCAAAGATTTAACTTACTTGTACACAGTTACATGAAATCACAGAATGATTTAGGTCGGAAAAGACCTCTGAGATCATTGAGTCCAACCTTTAAAATCAAGTAAAAGCAGTTGCTCTGTGGAGGCAACACTAACATGAAAGAACTTGACACACCTTGTACATCAAACTTTTGCCTTGTACTATTAATCTCATTGATTAGTAAAGTGAGGATCATTCTTTGCCATGACCATGGATTAGTTTTACTACTACACTGAATAGCACCCAAAGATTCTCTCAAAAAAATAACAAATGGAAGAAACTAGTCTATAAAGATCTCAATTAGCAAATGTGGAAAAAAGTCACAGGAATTTCACATCAGCAAGGGAAAAAACAGTATGATCAGATTAAAATTCTTGTTCTTGTCAAGGAGAAATAAATACAACTCATGAAAATTAAGGTCAACACTAATTGTGAAAAGACTATTAAGAGTCAAAAATGCCTTATTCTTAGGAACCTTAGTGGGGATTAACAAGACAATGCTTTTTAATTGTCATGGGGGTTTACTGTAAATCCCTTACTTTTTACCTTTCTTATTTATTTTGTGAGAAAGTATTCCTATTATATATGCAATGACAGGAGCTGATGAAAGAAGAAAATGAGACTTCATGTATGACCTCTTAGTGAAACACATCACAGATCAGAATTCTTATTTGAAGTCCATCCTGGTTGGTTTGTTTGTGTTTGGTTGGCTTTGCAAATTTGTTAAAAATTTTAAAAAAATATCACTTTCCTTTGCAGAGATTAGAACCACATGGATTAGTTGTGCAAAATATATTACATTGAGGTCTTAATTTTAAAGTCCTTAATCTTAAATTAGTAATTGGGATATGCTCTATACATGAGATACACTATGGTGATGTCAATCATGTTCATATTAATTCATACACAATCTACTTAAATTATGCATAGGTGTCACTGATTTTTAAATGGGAAGAAGCATTTACATGAACAAACAGTAATAAAAAGAAGAGGAACTTCGTCTAGGATGCAAGGCTACTCCACTGACTTCTCAGGAAAACAGTAGGGAATGGCTTGTGGCAGACTAGCACAATGTAGGACCAACAGTCTGAATGCTAATGAGTAAAGTCATAGAATAATGCTGGAGCATCATATATTGGAAGATGACACTGATGGGGGCAGATGTAGAAAAATGATTATCAACTTCAGAACCCTAGAGCGGCGTGAATGAAATCACATCCTTGTGTTCTGGGAAATAAAACAGGCAACTTGGATAGAAATAAAGACAGCCTTTAATTATCTAAAAGTAAATTGGGAGCAGCCCATGATAATTCAAAAGTGGCATTATTGTAGAATACAATGCAGAGTTAATTCAGAAATCAGTTCGTGCAAAAACATCAACAGCTGGGTTTAATAATAGACACAATGAATCAGAAATGAAGAAAAGCTTGAGACAGAAGATTATTGAGCAATTTCAATCATATTATTAGAGTTACAACTAAACAGTGGCAAAGAACCTGTATGTTAGAAATATTTAAATAAATGAAAACAATAACTTGGATTGATGAGGTGCAAGAGTGTCAAAACCCAGCTTTTACAACATTATTTTGTCTAGTTGTGTTTCACAGATGTTTTGCTTTTACCATGGCAAAAGGTGACTTTATCATTCCTTCATTATATTTAAAATAAAATAAATACTTTCCAGACACCAGACCAATCTATTATTTGAATGAAAAAATTGCTTTAGCATTAAAAAAAAATTAATTACACAGTGCTATCTTCTGATATTCCCATTCAATAAAATTTCTTTTTGCAAATTTTTTTACAATTTTATAACTGAAGCATATGATGCTTAAATTTCATTTCAATTGGGAAAGCATGGAAAGAACACAATCAGACTATCAAATGATGAAAGCCAGTAACACTGGCAAAGCAAAATTAATGTCTGATTGCAAGTTTAGTTAGAATGACAGGATAATTTGTTAATAGAATTATAAAATCGAATTTTGCAAAACACGTGGTCTAATTTTATATATAAAAAGGAAATATGTAAAACAAATACTGTAGTGCCGTAGCTTATACCGAGTAAACCAGGAACTAACAGTTGGAAGTTTTTTGATATTTTTGTTTGGTTTCAGGGGAAGAGAATGTGTTGTCCAGGCAAATCCCAGCAACGTTATATGTTTCTAGTTAACCAGCTAATTATTAATATTTCCAGCTAAATTTATACTTTTTAAAAGTAAATTTATTCTTTCTAAATTTATACTTTTTAAATTTAAACTTTCTATAGTTTAGCTTTCAATTATCATCTTGACTGAACTGGTAAATGATGTTCTGTGAACACACAAATAATAAAGATGAACATTAGCATTCTGAATATATACATCAGCTTTTCCTAACAGAACAGATTAATAAAAAAAATTCTTAATCTAGCTTTATGATGTTGTTCTGAAGTCAGAGAATAGAGCAAGACAGACACAGCACTATGATACACTGTCTATTAATGTGAAGGAAATATTTCTTGTTTCTCCTCTCATTTCACTATGAAGTCTGGCCAACACTGCAGCAGCCACAGTACTCTGTGGCAGTATACAAGTGAGCTTGAAAAAACCCACCTGTGGTTCTGCTGACAGCCCACTTATGCCAGAACCAGGTGACTGCAAAGCTTCCCTGGAGAACCACATAAACACTTGGTTAAACTGTCAACCAGCACATTAACAGTAAAATGTATTCTCAGATATGGAGATATAATGATTCCCAGTAAGAACAAAAGTAGCTCTAGGATGAAAAGAATAATATGGAAAAGATGATGCTTCACAGTACAAACTCTTAAACCTACACAAACATTACTTGAAGATTTTATTTTATTCCATCTTCCTTTTCTGTCTGCTTTCACACACAATAGAGGTACACATACAGAAAGAGAAATTACCATGGTATTTTCTTTGGATAACCATTATTTTGACAAGTTCAATTCATAACAATACTATTAGAAGAAAAACAAAACAGCCACTACAGTAAGCACATTGTCTACCAAGCAATACTGAGAATCTAGCACTCTAAGATGAACATTTTTTAAAACCATGACTTCAAATTAAATTCTCTTCAAAGAAATAAAAAGAATGTCAGAAAAAAAACCAACCACTCATTGTAAAATGCCTGTATCAGATCTGTAAGAAGCTGTTTACCAGAAAATAACACGAGTATAAATATTTGGCTCTGAAACAAGTTACCACAAAAATACAAGTGCTAAAATCATACTGGACTCATTTTTTTTTTTTTTTTTAATTCTGTATTTCTAATACAGGAACTAGGAATAGAAGTCTCATATCCTCATAGGCAACACTGCATGACCTTTGATATTTCATCATGTGATAAATAATTCCAAAGATATTTTCACTACCAAATATTCCTGTACATAAGTTGAAATATGTAACATATAAATAAAGTGTCTCAATGACATTTGATTAGAAAGCTTGTGGAAGGTATTGAACAAATTCCTCTGCAATGATCCGTATGAATATATACATTTATTTGTTGAAAATTAACATTTTTAGTCAGCACAGGTTTTTCTTCCCAATTCAAACACTTTATTTCCTTAAAAAAAGTTTTCTATTCCATTTTGTTTTTTAAAAAAAAAAAAAAAAAGAAAAACAAACCAGTCTTTCAATTGATTTTATATGGCTTTCAATCAGAACTGTAATCTGTCGCTCAAAGAGAGAGGAAGAGAAGGAAAAAGTTTTGGCCTGTGCTACCTGAACAAATGAGAAAGTACTTCAGGGAAAAGGTATGCATGTAAGAAACAATCTAGGCTAAAAATAATCTAATACCCACTGAATATGACAGAAGGATTTCTATTGACTTCAGTAGACTATGAATCAAGCAATAATTATACCATTAGATTATTGAAAGAAAAATAACAGTGATTTAGGAAAAAATAATGGAAAAAGGAAATAGCTCAAAAATAATCTATATAATCTGATATCAACCTTGGCTAGATGAAATTGAATTTTCCAGCATTCCGTAATGCTGTAATTATCAGTAGTCACATGTACATATTATTATATACTTATCAGCTAAGATAGATGATTACTGTACATTTTAAACTACTGATAAAAAAAGTTAACCAAAAAATTTTATCAGAGAGAATATTCATGACAAATAAAAACAATTTCTTCAAAGACTCGCTACCCAGACAAAGCCATGACTCATCCAGGAATCAATATGCAACCAATACTGTCACAACAAACAGCTACCTCATGAAGTTATTCCAATAAGAATAAAAATAATAAAATAATAAATAATAATAAATAATAAATAATAATTTCACTCCCCAGACCGCCACATACCATCTCATACTTTCATCCAAAAATTTAGAGATGTAATGAGAAGTACAACGTAGCTTTAGCACGGAATCAAGTTTCTTAAAAGCTGCATAGTTCATTCACATGTAGAAAACCATTTGTTATTCTAGATTTTTGGAAGAGGTAAAGCACCTGCTCCTGACGAATACAGGGTCTTTTATACATGTAACTGTGTAAGAAAGACAGATGAAGATTCTCTTCAAGCTTAATGCCACACTGAGTGCACAGTCATGAAAATTTCATGAAAAACTATAGTAACAATAATCCCAGGTAATTTAAAAACCTGAAACTCAAAGCACTGGAGAAGACATTAAGGACATTAAAGTATAAATGTAATGAAGAGAATTAAATAGCAGAAGAGAATCATCTTGACATCATACATTTTTTTAACATTAAACCTTTTTATACTGGGACCATTTTGAATTAAGTTATCATAAATCTAGTGTGAATGTACCTTCTCTCTGTCCAAACCCCAACCACTTGTGCCCTGCACCTCTCCTTTTATGCCAGTACAGTTCAAACTACGGCGAGAGTCTGATAAGGAGCTGATACAGCTGAAACTAATTTCTTTGCATTGTTGTTGTGGATTCAGTGAACTCAATTCTTTTTGTGGAACTACTTAGCACCCAGATCCCTTCAGTGTACTTAACTACAACTGTGACATACTTCACTCTCATAAAAAGTCATACAAGCCCATCTTCACATATTTAATCTGAAAGTATTATCAAATAAGCATTACCAGTTACTATCAGGAATATTGAATAGCTGTCAGATACAATCTACACCTCATCTCATAAATAGAAATTAATGCTAGCAGGAGAAAATCAAACAAAAATAGCACACAACTTAAAAGTTTCAGCATCCGTAGACAGGAGATATTTGAGCTGATGTTAATTAACTCAGTGAATTTGCTAAATTTGATAGAAGGTTAACTCTAAAGTTTCAGCTTTAGAACACATTTTTGACAGACCATAAATATAGTATCAGTAATACAGCAATTTAGGATAGATCATAAGATTACTACCATTTATAGGCTTATTGCATATTTAACTTCAGACTGAAGTGGTCCAAAAAGAAGGCAAGGGTCTGGGGGGGTATGGGAGGATGAAGCCCACTTCATACATGCAATCAGTCAATTAATTTATCAACTGGGAATTAAGTGTAATAAAATAATGAAGGGCACAGCGAAACGATCCAATTTCTTTTGAACTTTATTCCCTGAGTGTGAAAAATCTGCTTCTATGAAATCATGCTAAACTTTCAACTGCAAAAAGGAGCCAGTTTCCAGGCAGTGTTTAATTAATTTATGGAGTTACTGCTGTGAAAGTTCATTGAGACAAATATTAAAGCTGTTTTTTAAAAGGGTTGGATAATTTTCTGACAATAAACAATAGTGGCAGCTTTGTAAGCAAAGACAACGATGTAAGAGTAATTAAATCTCATGCTTCAGGGTATAAATAGAATCCCTCTGCCCCAAGAACTGCTTGAACTACTATTAATAACATTTTCTTCATCCCATAAATGTAAACTCTTAAAAATGAGTTGTCTTTTTCTGCTACTTTCTAACCTGTTTCCCACTCCCAAGGGCAGCACATGAGACTGGAGAAATCCATGGTTGACTCAACGTGGCAGTGCCAGTGTTTCCATGAAGTGCCAAAAGATCATGAGAGAAATAAATACAGAACTAAGTCTCATTCCAACTACCTACTATAAACACCCTTCTTCTAGTCTAACTCCCAACCACTACACCATGAGCAGTATTATCCACATTTACAGTAAGAGCGAGGATGACAAATTTGCCAGTACAAGGAGAACGATACTAAATTAATATTACATTTTCCAACTATCTTTATGAAATTCCTACACAGTTTCTTATTTTTTGATAGTGTAACTGAGAAGAAAGTAGAGAAAGAACATTATGAAAAAAGCTGTTGGAAAACTTAATTGCTAAAAAGAATTATAACTTTTTTAAATGTATTTGGGCACAGGCAGTGTAACATGTATGCATTATTTCCTGCTGTAATTTCTGCATCTTCCTCTGTGCCAAAACACTTTAATAAACTAAAACTTTAGGAAACATGAGTAAGAGCCATTGATCCAGCAAAAGCAAAAAAAAAAAAAAAAAGA
>VXBA01002837.1:0-13580 GCA_013399895.1 Serilophus lunatus | reverse complement strand
GGCTTTTTTGAGGAAAAACTGAATTTTAATCAGGTAAGTGGGGTTTCGCCCTTACACCTCCTTTCAAAAGCCCTTTTTCAAACGGCCACACCCCTCTCCATGGCAGTAGCAGCCGGGGCAGACACGGCTTCCACTGCTGCCACTGTCCCAGCTCTGCAGCATCAGCAGCACGGGGCAGTGCTGGCAGCACGGACATGGCCGTCGAGCTCCACAGAGCCAGCCGCGTCCACTGGTCCATTGGCAGGGGCCATGGATTGGCTCCGCCGCCGACACCAGCCCCCACCACAGGCCAGCCCCATTCTCCAGCCCAGGACGCGCCAGGACCGCACGCCAAGCGGCGGCAGTGGTAATGCAGAGAAGGTGGGGAACTGCAGCACCTGAGCTGCACGGAGCGAGGGTTCTGCAGAGGTGGTGGACTGTCTCCAGCCCACTGCGCTCTACACCTGCCAGGCTACCACCACCAGCAGCAGGAGCGTGGGGGGTCGCTGAGTTATGGCAATGGGAGGCAGCATGGTGGAGGCACCCCCACCGCTGCCCTGGCTCCTCTGGTGTGCAGGGATGAGGGGTCCAACTGTCCCCGTCTGCACCCAGGGAGCACAGCTGGACCTGTGCTCTCTGTGCCTGACGGGGAGATGCAGGACCACCAGCTCCATCCGTTTTCTTGCTGCTTCAACTCTCCCTGCCCCCACGAAAAACCCCAAGATTAAACCTATTACAATTTGATTGTCACCAAAGTTTATATCTTACTGGCTGGGAGAAGCGGAAGCTTAGACTGGACTGAAGGATATGTAAAGGGAGCCGTTCCGTTTAATGTGCTGTGTAGAAATGTAAAGAGCACAGTGAAGATATGTACTGGGTTCTTTCTTTTTTCTGCAACTGGCTTTTAAGTTCTACAACTCTGTTTGCATTCCAGTCACGTGTCTCATGAGAATATGAGGTATGCATAGGTTTCTTCAAGCACAGCAACTTTTAAGCAGTGACATTGCATTCGTAACTGATGAACTTAGGATATTTTCATCCTGTGGTTGCAGAGGTTTAAGGAGTATGTTTGAGGTCTGCAAAAGCCAGCTAAGGAAGGTGTACAGTAGGGTTAAGTTCTCATCATAAAGGTCAGCAATACCACTGGAAAATTCTTACTGTTACATCAAGCTGAAAAAAAATGGAGATAGGGCTTCACTTGGTGCTGCATATTGTTAGGGAATGTCCTGCATCTTTCCTATTGGATGCTGTTTTATAGATTCTCATGTATACTGCAGCACCCATTCCCGCAAGTTCAGGTTTCTTACTGTAAGCTTGTTGATGTAGCAGAAGAACCCTGACCAGACTACCTCCAAACAATATCATGCTATGCATTGGCACCATCTGTATCACTCTCAAACAAAGGTATTTGCAGCAGATGTGTACAGATGTCTTTGTTTCTTATCTGCTTTGATTGTGTGCACAGAGAAAGAGCCAGAAAGAGTTAAACAGCTTGTCTGTAAAAGTCTGGTGGCATCCCACCTCGCTATATTGGACTTCACTCTGAGTAACCCTTAGTAATCTTAAGGTCGTCCTTAGTAGAAATGCAGCCACTGTATTATTGCGCTGTACAATTGGCATGGCCAAGGGATCCTGCCAATGCCCTCTCATGGTCCCTGGTTTTGAGGCTGCTATGAATTCTCCCCAGGATCTACCTGTCTACCCAATTAGTGCCGTTAAAGCACAAGAATACACTACATTTGTCCATGCTCCTTTGACTTCAGTCTACTACTGGAGTGAGCGTTGTGGCCAAGCATGCCATTTTTAAAAATGCTGCCTCATTGCCCTCACCTGTTTTAGAGCATTTCTGAAGGGGGCAGTTGCCAAGCTGAGCAGGTCTGGAGAGAATGTTGCTCCTTGATTGTGCAACAGTCTGCTTGGACTTAGAAATGTGAAGTAATACTTTGAGTGCTGTAATTAAGCAGGGATTTGTGGCTGAGGTAATGGCAAGCCTTTGTGAGGCTGTGCTGAGAGTTGTGTTGGCTCACTGGTTGGTGTTTGTTGTGGCCAACAGGGAAAAAAAGCAACCATAATTATTTTTTTTAGACCTTTACCTCTTGAAAAGCCACCAGAAGGGGCATATGTTGTCTTTTGAGAAATGTTGCTTTCGTCTTATTCAGAAAATGCTTTTCAAAGAAAAAGAAATAATTCTTCCTTCAGCTTGTGCCGTACTCTGACCACTCCTTATGGGAGCTGTAATATCATGGATCATTTGGGGTACTTACTACATTTGGTTTTAATCTGGGTTTTTTTGTTGTTTTTGGTTTTAAACAAGAGTTTGGAACCTGAGTAGAGAAATTATCTGTGAGGGATTCTCCATTTGTTTGTTTGTTACATTTGTTTGTTTTTTTGCCTTGATACATCATTTCCCACTGATTTTCTGTTTTTCAGAGGTCCCTTTCCAGTGACAGACATTCAAGTGGTGTTCAACACTGAAGTGCAGACGTAAAAATGTGAATTTCATCCTTTCAAAGAAACTTCAAAGCATAACACTTTCTGCTTGCCCTTCTTTACCCCACCCTTCACCCGTTCTACAAGCAAAAAATTATAAGTTTTCCTAGAGTGGTTATTTTAAAAAATAATAGTTGTCTGAAAAACCTAATGAGCATTTCCAGTTATGATCTAAATGCAGAAGCTGACTAGAAATTCTTTGCTTCTTAGAGAGTGACAGTTGAAGACTAGAAACCATACAGATAAGAGGCTTTTCAGTAAAACAGACCTTGCTTTATTAACCTTTCTGTTCAGCCACAAAATTTGCTGCTCCAAATAAATCACAGTTTTTCATCTCTGTTTCCACTAGTACAGTTAAGGGACTAAGCATTCTGAACAAAGCACATTACAAGTCCAAAAGCAGCATTGTTAAGATGTTGCTGGTGGCACAAAGCTGCTCCAAAATGCCACATGTGAAAGACCAGAGCAGCAACATTTCAGGGCAGCTGGGTTGAAAGGCACAGACACCTTCCTTTTCTTCCAGCTTTGAGTATGGTTTCTGTGGGATTACTGTCATTTGATACCTTGTTAGACCATGCTTGATGTTCTTAAATGGGAAATCTTTCAACCTTTCTTACTATATTTCCTTTCTTGTTATCTTTTTAAGATGGCAAGCTTTGTACTTTCCAACACTTTTGAAAAAGGTTCCATTTGTTAGGTTTTGTATTACGAAAGTAAAGGAATCTATTGTATTTGGTGACTGCTTTTTGAACTATCACATGGATGGCAATCTAGATGAAATCTTTGGCAATCTCATTTAGAAACAAGACCTGAACACAGTCTTGGTTTTAAGACAATGTATTCCATTGGGCTAGGCCTACTGGAATAGAAACTCCTCCCTAAAAATTATTATTTAAATTTGAAAACAAGAGGCTCTCAGGCAAAATGTCGAAAAAAGAAGTATAAGGTCTGCACTTAATATATAGAGCAAAACAACAAAACCAACAACAAAGTAATATCGAAAGGTATCATCTCAAAAATATCGCTCTCCCTTTCAGTGTAGTTCCAACCACAGCCAGCAGGGGGCGACGGCACACTTCAGGAGACAAAGTGGCACTGGGAATGTGGTTCAAAGTCCATGGGGCCGACTTATGGCCCACTTAGGACCAGTTCTGGCCCTAACTGTGTAGGTGCAGAGTGTGTGGCAGTGGGGCTCCCCCGGCGATGTGGCAGCGTCTGAGTGTCTCCAGTGGGGTCAATGCTCCTCAAGGGCAGCACCAGCTGCAGCAACAATCTGTAGCGCTAAGAGTGGAGATGGTATCAGGTGCAGGAAACCAGGCAGGTTGAAGCAGTGGGGATGGTGACAGGTGAGGCAGAGCTGAGTGTAGGGCCGTGTGTTAGAGCCGATGGAGTGAGAGGAGCCTACCACGAGCAGCAAGAACATGGCAGTAGCGTAGGTTTCTCCTTCACTTCCTCCTTGGAACAGTAGGGAAAGGGGGTGTGTATAAATTTTGTATATATTATTATCAACACTCCCAGGGGAGACTCAAACTTGCCCGGCCAAGCATGGGGACAGTCACCCACCTCTCACATACCACAGCCCCAATGCAGGCAAGCAGTTTTCCACCCCCTCATCCCTGCTGCCTTAGAGCAATAGGCAGAAGGACAAAGGAATCCCACTCTTGCAGAGAAAGTTATTAGCTTTTCAGTGGGAGGACCATTAAAACCCCAGCTAGAAAGACAGAACACCCGTCCCTTCCCGTAGAGAAGTTATGCTTGGCAAGCAGCAGAATTGTCTTGGAGAAAGGCACCTCTCTGCCCTAAACTGCATTACTGAGATGAAAATAAAAAAATTCTTCATTGTTAACCTATAACACAGTCTGTTGACACTAATGCACTGCATGACAGAAGGGGAAGGGACTCTGAGGTAAAAGAAGTGGTGTGTGTGACTGAAAGAAGGGAATCTTCCTGTGGTGTGAAAGACTTACAGGGTAATCAAGAGCTTTAGATCTGTATCAACCACGCAGAGTAATAAGGTGAGAAGAGGATAGCTTATGGTTTGGAATGTTACTTACAGTTTTTGGTTGCTACTCCTTATCTTAAATCCCCCTATGCATTGTATTATAATTGATTCAGACAAAAGTTAACTATTGCACCAATGCACAAATACACTTTGGAAATTTTACCCTTGCAAATCAAATAAATGAAATCTCAGGATCCCTTCTATCACTGACAAACTCCAGAAATGGAGTTACTGGGCTGATCATCATGCTGAAATCAAATATAGGCTTGTGCAGTCTTAAACTGTGTGGTTACTTGGTTGTTTTGAAAGTGCCACTGTCTAGCGCTATAATTTATGTAGATGGTTGTAGCAGAAATCTTAAATCAGATTAAAGAATAGCCATATGAAAACCCATTAATTTAATCTTTGCTTTCATAATAAAGTTAGCAAGCTGTACTAGTTTGAAATCAAACCAGTGGGAGATCGCAAGTCAGAATTATAATTTAATAGAAAGAAGAAAATTAAAAGAAATAAATAAATGCAGTAGTACGAGAACACTGACAAAGTCAGATACACCCTGANACATCTCACAATGGGATGGTGAGTTGTGTGATAAGGCCTGATGGGCCCATTAACAGCAAATAGTCCAGGAGGGAGTTATCTCTGAGTCATGGGGCGAGGCATTGATGGCCCATTAACAGAAGATAGTACAGAGAGAGGAGGCGAGGAACACTGCTTCACCTGGTTTCAACAGCTCACAGAGATGGTAATAGAATATACTTCAACCCAGGATGCAAGCCAAGCTAAACAAATGAAATATTAGCATGGTAATTTGTATGTGTTAGCTGCCAGAGTTGTAAATTTTGTCCTGGATACCTACACAAATGTTTTTACCAAACACTATCTGTTGATACCAGTGTTTAGCTATGGATGTGTATAACCATTCTTGCTTGTTCTTAATCTGTTTGTAAATTTGGCTTTTTACCACAGTCCCAAAGATAGCATGTGAATAATTCTGTTAAGACTACATAATAGTAAGTTACACTGCACAGTCTTAGATGGCACTATACTATGTAGTATTATACAGTGCAATATAATGGTACATAATGTTAGTCCATCTTTTCCTAGTGCTCACTGCAGATTTGATACAAGACAAGGTAAAAAAAAATGTTTGGTATCCTTAGAAACCAATGAGCATCTATTTTATAGAGATATTTCGAAAGTTACTAGTATCTCTAGGAGAAAAGTTCTTTTTCAGGTAAATGTTGAAGCAAAGAGTAGGCCTAAAAATACATGTCAGTAATTTTTGTCTGCGTGGAAGTTATTTTGTTTGCCCTGAAATCACTAAATTGTGGAATTAATGAGAAGTGAGCTTTGCAACAACCCTCCATTCTTTCTGGGGTGAAAACATTCTTGTCTTGCCAAATAACTGAATGGTTTCCTTTGCATATAGTTTAAATACCATTTGAAACTGAAAAATGTTTGAACATATAGTGCAAATGTGTATTTTCTAATTGGCCAATGTGTTTGAACTTAAAGCAAAATATCCCCCTTCTTTCCCCTCAGGAATGCCTTTGCTCCAGTAGTACCTACAAGTATACTATCTGGTGCTGTTTTGTGTTTATTTAAATTTCAGAATCTATGGATAATAAATAAACAGTTATTTGCTTTAATATGAAGGTATTAAAAACAAAGGAGGAGCAAAAAGCCTATGACCTCTCAAAGTCTCTCCCTTCTTTCATTACAGCGTGTAACGTTTGGTACCTGAATTCAGTGGAGATGGAGTCCCTCACGGGCTACCAGGCAGTACAGAAAGCCTTGAGCCTGACACTGATGCAAGATCCTTCTCCTGTCTCAACTGTTGTCCATTTCAAGGTGTCTGCACAGGGGATCACACTGACAGATAATCAAAGAAAGTAAGCAAAAGAGGGATGGGAGGTCCTGTCCCCACCAAGTGTTGGCTGCTGATGATTTCATGTTCCTAGTTCCATTCTTCAAATTCTGTATTCTCAGAGGGTACTAGGATTATCCAGAGAATAATGGTGGCAGTGTAAGCTGGTTGTAGTACTGGAGAATGTATTTTTTAAGCTATGGACATTACTTCCATGTAAGAGCATATTTTACCTCTGGAAGGTCGATTTGTCATGGCATGTTTTGTTGTTATTTCTTACAAAAAGGGAAAGTAATGACTTTTCCAGCATTTGATACTGAACCTATTCAATGAAATAATTTATCTTCATGATGTCTTTCACCAGTGAACAGAGTTAACTGTTGTACCAGAATTAAACAGATGCTGTGTATTTGAAACAGTGCTTTGGATAGTCTGTAAAAAACTACGATAAAAAGTTAATTTATATTTACTTTATACTAAATGCTATTTGGCCACCACAAACTCTTTCGATTTGAAAAATGACAATAACAAAGGAGAGACAACTGGAATTCATTGTAGTTAAAAAAAATTACCAGACTTCTTAGTTCCATGGGATCTGTCAGCATTTGTAGCAGATCAAGGACAGAACCTTAAATTGTAATGCCTAAGAGTTGAAACGTAATACAACCAAATTATTTGCAAGTTCCAAGTCCCACTAACATAGTATCTAAATGACCAGTTTTCGGAAAAAAAGACATTTAACACTCCTAATGCTTTTTCTTGGCTTGAGGGTCAGTTTTCCTTTGGTTCCAAAAGTTGATGTTAGTATTTTAAATACAGATTTATTTGATTAGAGCAGTTCAAGTGGCTTTCAAAGTTACTCAGAAATAGCAAAAAGAATATATTGTTATTATTAAGTTAAAACTAAAAATAATTTATTTTTCAGATCTGTTTATTGTTTAAAATTTTAAGAATCTTAAATGTTTCTGAAATTTGTTCTATTTCTTCCTATCCAGACTCTTTTTTCGGCGACATTATTCAGCCAATACTGTTATTTTCTGTGCTTTGGATCCGCAGGACAGAAAGTAAGGAAGATAAGCAGTACTTTTAATACATTGTTTATATTGTTGATGTACCAAAAGAAATTCCAACCCTCCAAAAAAACCCCAAGCCCCCAAACAAACACGCAAAACACAACAATGGAAAAAACCAGCCCAAACCCAAACTAACAGGTTTCATTTTTCTTTCTCCATTTTGTTTTTTTACTGCTTTCCTAATGGACAAGATGGATGAAAGATGGCCTTTCTGCAAAGTAAGTGCAAACCTATGAGTCTCTTTTAAATGAATGTTTCAGAAATACCATTAAAGTCATCAGTTTCTTGGTGTTCTAAATTACCTTTGTCAGAGATACAGAAGGGAAACCAGCTGTTCAGAGACAAAAGTCCCTCAGCCCACTGTAATTAGACTTCAGTTACTTCATCTGCAACTCTGCAAGTTGGGGCCTAATTATGTGATGGATGATGGTGGGATGTCTGGAGCAGAGCATGGTTTAATTAGATTACAGGTCTGTGATTTGACTAAGGTTTCAGAAGTTAAAACAGAGCTATTTGCTACTCGGGTTTTGTGTTCCGCTTGTCCAGCAACACTATAGACAAACTTACTTGCCTCACTTAGGCAGATAGCCTTAAAGGAAAAAATCTCCCCTGTGGTACATAGAGGAAAATACTCCTAGTAATATTAGTGTGTGGCATAAATACATAATTACCATTGGATTGCTGAGTGTATTCTGTTGTAGGCAAATGTTGTTTTCTCCCTTTAACCAAAAGAAATAGCCTAAACAGAGAGGCTCAGGCATTTGTTTCTGGGAAGGAACAGAAATAGATTACTCAAGTCATCCCCCAAGTAGGTAAGAGAATAGCAGTATTGAATCAGATTAAATATGTTCCCAAGTGTCAGCAGTATGTTTCTGACAGCAAACAGAGTAGGAAGGGGATGATCTACCTCCCTGCTTCTCTCCTGAGATATCTGGTCCGTTCTGAACCACTATGTTTAACAGTCACAAGGGACCTTCTCCATCAGAATAGAGGAAATCTGGTTGGTGCACTTGGCTTCTGCAGCACCTTTTCTTTATGTAGAGAGGTAATGCCTATCTGTCTGGTCTCTGACATACTGTGATTGGTGCTCTTGCAGAGTGTTTGGGTTCATTGCCAGGAAGCAAGGCAGTGCCACAGACAACGTATGCCACCTCTTTGCAGAGCACGATCCAGAGCAACCTGCAAGTGCCATAGTGAACTTTGTATCAAAGGTCATGATTGGATCCCAGAAGAAGATCTGATGCCTTTCCATCCTTGATTCAGAGCTCTTCGCAGACTTCACTGAAGGAAATCACTGTGAGAGGGAAAAAGGCTGTTCAGTGACAGTGTCCAAACCTTGTAATTTCCAATAAGGAAAGCGGAGGATGGTCTGTGTATTGTGTTTGCAAGAGTTCAGGCTTTTATTTGAAAATGCCTCTGACTTCACAAAGCATTATTTCTTCATTTTTTTAACAGAGGACAAAACAAAAGAAGTTGAATGCCACCCAAACCCATGTAGCCCATATCTGAATGAAGCGTAAATGAAAAACTTTTCTCCTGAAGGGTTTCTATTATATCTTCTTATGCTTTTTCTCGTCATTTATTGGAGCAGAAATACTCATTAGATTGAGCTACTTTTTTGTTCAGAAAATACATATTCTCCACAAAGACACTTGCCATGGTTGCATCAATGGTAGCTACAAGCCTCACAAATATGCTGTTAAGAGAATGATTGTCCGAGGAAGACTATTTGCTCTTCCCTTTATCTGTGTGATCAGCAACGGGAACTTAATGGAGAAAGGGAAAGATGTATGTGAAGAGAAAGTTTGTCCAAGTTAAGTTCTGGTAAAAAAGGAGTGGCAGCGTAGAATATTTGGGAAGATTGCTCTGTAGTTAGTGTTAAGGAGACTGGGCTGTTTTACTTCAAAAATTTTTAAATAAGGGAGAAGTGGCAGAACAAAAAAAGTTTGTGTGGAAATCTGTTCTGTAATTAGGATTTTTTATTTTTGTACAAAAAATCAGGGAAGATTCTGCATTGTAATAATGGCAGGATAAAAATGAGGGGAAAGCAGAGGAAAATTGTATAATTGAAATATTTTCACCTCTGCCAGACTACTTGTAGTAGATCTCAGATCTTTATATACAGGTAATTGTTAAAACTAGACCATTGCTGAGCTTTGCCTCTTCAGCTGTTTTGTCTAAGTAGAAGTGTGTATAGCCTGTATCTTGTGAGAGACAATAAAGTCTAGTATTTTCACTTTTGTATTACAGTGACAAGATACATCTCATTTTCTGTCTCTGCGATACTGTTTTGAGGGTAACATTTGTTCCCCTACCTGATATTTAATGATATTTGTGGATTGTTTTGCCTCATTTTTTACTGGATTTTTGAGGATTTTTTGGCCTTTTGTTTTCTCTGTAGGAACCATTTTTGATTTCTATATAATTCCTTGAGTCAGGAAATCTGAAAGTGAATGAAATTTATTTCGCTACTGTGTCCCATTTCTTGGGAGCATTTATATCATGATTTCTATAACCATCACACTTCTACATATCTTTGTATCTTTCTAAACATATTGATATTTGAAATGGATAAGAAAGTGCTAGTTAGCTTTACAGAAAATTGATGCAGTAGGTTACAGTGGAAGCCTGCAGAAGGTAAGCCTCCAAAGTCTACTGTGTAATTCGCATTCACTCAGAAAGAGCAGTACTAGACCTCTATATGAGACCTGATGGTAATAAAGCAGCTTTAGTGTGGCAAGCGCTGATAAGTTCCATTGCCTCTAATTCTTTCATGTGTAGCTGTCAACATTGTGTTAATAGCCTGAGGAATAAAATGATGTGCTGAATTCTTAATGGTTATGCATGAGCCACTGGATTAACTAGTAACTGTACCCACTTGTAGATTTTAATCCTTTATCCACTATTACTAAGTCATGGTTAAATGGAATGAGAAACTCTGGTTAAGCTATATTCTAAGAAAGTTCCACCAATTTGAACTACATTTGTCCTGTATGAGATATGCTGGGTTTTTTTAACAGCCCTCTTTCTATTTCTTGAAGTATTAGGGCCAAGGAAACCTTATTCAGTGACCATAGCCAAAGTTACCGAATTTTTTTTTTGTGTAATTTTGAATTTTGTGTAAATAACTTTATGCTTTTTAGAAGGAAGATGGTAGGGAAAACAGAGAGAGAGAGAAGGAAGATTTGAAGTCTAATATATTTGGACCAGAAAGTGATGTATTAGTAGCAGCGGGCATTGGATGTCTGTAGAAGGGTGAAGCAATCCAAAGCACAGTAGCTACCATTGAAGCAACAAAGGCAAGTACCTCTGATTTGTAACAAATAATTCTGTTCTTCTGGCACAGAGGTATACTACTTAAACAGTGTCTGTGTACCATCCAAAAAAAGAATGCAGTTCTCACTTCTGGGAACTTTGCTCCTTTTAAAAAGTGTGAGAACAGGTTTTCTTTTAAAATTCTTCTGGTGAACAGAGATTCCAGTTCCCTAATCTAGTCAACCAGTTGCAGCCCAGAGAATTTCTTCAGCTGACATCTCAATTAGATTTAAGTCTCAATTAGGCTTAAATCTGATGTGTTGTAAGCATTGAAAGGAGAAAGAATTTTTACTATATCTTTTCACTTTTGTAGATAATACTTAAATTTTAGTGTGCCTTCTTAGACACCAAGTGTTGGCCTTTGGGCTGAAAATAAAATGTCTTTTTTCTCATGTATTGTCATTTCCATTCAGAGCCTTATTTTTTATTCCTTGTGCTTTCTCAAGGTCTGCCAAATTAAAAAGCATAAGGGATTGAATGCTGACACTCCTTGTAGTGTTTCCTGGGAGTTTAGCTCTACCTGGTAAGTGGGAAAAAAGAAGTTACCCTGTTTCTAAGGGAGGTTTTCTATTATGCATTCATTTGGATGGTATAGTGCTATGTGCTTTTGATTTTTAACGGATTAAAAAAAATGCATAAAGCAAAATATTTCAGTATGTACCATTATGTAGCGTATGTAGAAACATATTCATGAACCTCATACGTTCTTGGCAAATACAAGACTAAATCTTTTAATACAGCACTTTCAAGATTTTTGGTAGATGTGTATGTGCGGTTTCATAGCTAATGGCAGGAAGTTGACACAGGCTCCTATTAGTGTAGTTAGTAAATAACTATAATCATAGAGTGTTAAACTACAGAAATGCTAAAAGCCATGTTTTTAATTAAATTACTTCAGTGTATTCAACAGTATCATTAAAAATTTAATGTTTCTTTCTTGGCTTTTCCTTCCAATGAAAATTTACCTTTTTTTTGAAACTGTAAAGAAGCATCTGAAGGTCTGCAGAATATATGAATGTTCTATAAATTCTTTGTATAGTCATTTTCTCTGCTCTTCAGATACCGCCTCTTTCAGATTATAATAAAATTACAAATGTGAAATTCCACAACACAATGTTGCGCGGCAGTCTGTTTTGAATGAAAGTTACCTTCTGGTATTTGAAAAGAGCTAATGAGCAAAACCTTCTTCATAATTTAAGAATAGGTTGTGTACTGGGGTTTAGTTTTAAGAAACATCTGAGATTTCTTTCAGGGACTTGACTTCTCATGAGTTTGTGATTCAAGTCAGTTAAAGCATATGAATTTCCTAGTTATTTAGTGGTAATAATGGTATAAAAGTACCTTTTGCCTTCGTTGCATATTAAAGTGTAACAAGGAAGAACATGATGTGATCTTTGGGGATACCGTATCCATTTAAGTGTGTCTCCACAGTGACTACATTGGAAAACCTTCCAGAGGAGCATGAGAAATCTCATCCCTAGCTGAAATAGGTACAAGATCAATGCATCAGCTACACATTAAAGCTTGAGTTATATACATGCTTTATCAAGATTATTTCTGAAACTGGAAAACTCTGGTATGTCATGCTGATGACTTTTTTATGAGGCATAGGCTGGCAAGAATTTTTCATTCAATGTGCTTGATTGTCTTTCATCACTGTAGGCCATTGTGAGGTTTGTGCATGGATGTAACGGGACAGTTATTAATGAAAAGTATTAATCTATTGGAATGATTTATAATGTGGAACAGATGATAAGGATGCATCAGTAAAATGGATCTTCAGTGTCAAGAGTCCAGTCTCTCCTGTTAAACTCTTGTCGTTGAACTCTTGCTGTTTTACACATGTGCTGCTTATTGGGTGCAGTTGCAGGTTGCTCTGGTGTCTCTTTGCTCCAGTGGATCCAGTGATTCATCCTAGATGTATTCACAACTAGTTTACATGCAGTTGTTCTTATGCTAACATTGTCTCTTCGCATGAATAACTATTTTCTTCCTGAGGTATTCATAGCAGGAGATCTGACTACCCCTTAAGTCCTTCAGTCTTCCTTTGTCGAGGCTAAACAAGTCAGCATTTACATGTTTTGTCTTTGAAAGGGTTAGTAAGAAACTTCTTTGCAGGGACCCTTAAGTAAACATCCAGGCTCCTTAAAAAAGGAGCACAAATTGCTGCCTTGTGATTTTGTAAATATTTATATTAGAAAATTTTTGGAACAAGAAAACTTGCCCCACCAGGATAGGCAGAGTAAATCCCTCATCTGTTTGTGTTGTTTACCCTTAACATGAAGGTTACAATAGTGTAAACTACATCAGGCAGTGTGCACAAAGGAAATGACACGAGCAAATAGCAAAAGAAGTTCTTAAAAGTGTTAAGTGAGAAACAGTAAACTTGCAGGAGACTTAGCAGATCTGGCAGATTACCAAGAGGGCAAAGGGGAGCTTTTTGGAGAATTTAAGGATCTTGCTGAATAACTGAGAAGGGATTTGCATTGCATATCTTTACAACAGATATCAAACTAGATATGTTCCTTTCCTTTGAAGACATTTAATGTCTCATAAAGCACAAATGTTTGGACCATTTTAATGTTTTAGTATTTGTAGAATCACAGAGTGGTTGACGTTGTAAGGGACCTGAGAAAATCATCTAGTCCAACTCCCCTGTTCAAAGAGGGCCTTCTAGAGCCATTTGCCCAGGATGATGACCACATAGCTTGAATATCTCCAGGAATGGAGTAGTCTCCACAATCTCCCTGGTCAACCTATGGTAGTTTTCAGTCATCCCCACAGTAATAAAGTGTTCCCTGATGAGAGATAACCTGTGTTTCAGTTTGTGCAAATTACACACAGAATTACA